>ML246465.1:0-42767 GCA_005239495.1 Nicotiana undulata
CATCGACTGTGACCTGCTTGGCACGTCTGTGCCGAACCGCATCTCTAAGAGCACACAAATGACAATCATCATACTTCCTGGCGCGAATAAGATCATACAACGAAGAACGAGCGACGGTATGGGCCAAAACACTGCCACCCTCAGAAACCTCCAACCTAACAAATCGATTGGCTAACACCTAAACATCCAAAGCCAAAGGTCGCTCTCCAACTGATAAATAGGCCAAGCTACCCATACTGACTGACTTCCGGCTCAAAGCATCGGCCACCACATTGGCCTTTCCCGGATGATAGAGTATAGTAATATCATAATCCTTCAGCAACTCTAACCACCTCCTCTGCCTCATATTCAACTCCTTTTGCTTAAACAAGTATTGCAAACTCTTATGATCAGTGAATACCTCACACGGTACCCCATACAAATAGTGCCTCCAAATCTTCAAGGCATGAACAATAGCTGCAAGCTCCAAATCATGGACTAGATATTTCTTCTCGTGGATCTTCAACTGACGAGATACATAGGCTATGACCTTGCCATCCTGCATCAATACCGCACCAGGTCCAACCCGTGAAGCATCAAAATACACGGTATACGAACCTAAACCTGTGGGAAATACCAACACTGGCACTGTGGTCAATGATGTCTTGAGCTTCTGAAAGCTCGCTTCACACTCCTCGGACCATCTGAACTGAACACTCTTCTGAGTTAACTTGGTCATAGGGGCTGCTATAGATGAAAACCCCTCCACGAACCGGCGATAATAGCCTGTTAAGCCTAAGAAACTCTGAATATCGGTGGCTGAAGTGGGCCTAGGCCAATCTCTAACTGCTGAAACTTTCTTCGGATGCACTTGAATTCCCTCTGCCGATACAACGTGGCCCAAGAACGCCACAGAACTCAAACAGAACTCACACTTAGAAAACTTGGCATACAACTGCCTATCCCTCAGAGTCTGGAGGACGACTCTAAGGTGCTGCTCATGCTCCTCTCAGCTGCGAGAGTATATCAAAATTATCATCAATAAACACGATCACAAATGATTCCAAATAAGGTCTGAATACCCGATTCATCAACTCCATAAAAGCAGCGGGGGCATTAGTCAACCTAAATGACATGACCAAAAACTCATAATGCCCATAACGAGGGCGAAAAGCCGTCTTAGGCACATCAAACGCCCTGATCCTCAGCTGATGATAACCAGATCTCAAGTCTATCTTAGAGAATACTGTAGCACCCTGAAGCTGATCGAATAAGTCATCAATCATCGGCAAAGGATACTTGTTATTGATAGTAACCTTATTCAACTGCCGGTAGTTGATACACATCCTCATTGAGCCATATTTCTTCTTCACGAACAATACTGGAGCACCCCAAGGAGAAACACTAGGCCTTATGAAGCCTTTATCCAACAAATCCTGTAATTGTTCCTTTAATTCCTTCAACTCTGGCGGAGCCATACGACATGGGATAATAGAAATGGGTTGAGTGCCCTCAGCTAACTCAATACAAAAGTCAATATCCCTGTTGGGTGGCATACCCGGAAAGTCAGCAGGGAATATCTCTGGAAACTCACGAACCACGGGCACAGACTCTATAGAAGGGACCTCAGCACTAGAATCACAAACATAGATCAAATAGGCCAAACAACCCTTCTCGACCACGCGCTGAGCCTTCATATAAGAAACAACTCTACCAGAAGAATGATTAGGAGTCCCTCTCCACTCTAAACGAGGTACTCCTTGCAAGTCTAAGGTCACTGTCTTGGCATGACAATCCAAGATAGCATGATAAGGAGATAACCAATCCATCCCCAATGTAACATCAAAGTCAACCATATCAAGAAGCAAAAGATCAACCTGAGTCTCCTGACCACCAATAACTACTACGCAAGCACGATAGACTCGATCTTCCACTATAGAATCACCCACCGGTGTAGACACATGTACAACAATACTCAAAGAATCACGGGGCATGCTCAAATAAGGGGAAAAATACGAAGACACATAGGAGAATGTAGAACCCGGATCAAATAACACCGAAGCATCTCAGTTGCAAACTGAAACCGTACATGTAATAACTGCATCAGAAGCCTCAGCATCAGGACGAGCAGGAAAAGCATAACACCGGGGCTGAGCCCCTCCAACCTGTGCATATATGGGTCTACCTGCTACGAGCTGACATCTACCTCTCGTGGCCTGCGCTCCACCTCTATGAGCCTGACCACCGCCTCTTGCACCTCGACCACAACCCCTAGATTGCTGAGGGGGTAAGGGTGCACCTGCTGCGGGAACCAAGGTACGAGAACCCTGATACTAGGGTCCACTCGAAGCTCGGGGGCAATATCTGGAAATGTGCCCCGGGACACCACAACTATAACAAGATCTCTACTGTTGTGGCTGATAACTCGGGAACTGGCCCTGACGACCCTGATAACCACCCTGGTAACTCTGAAGTGGCTGTGCATGGATAGATGCTAGTGGTGCAGTAACAGGAGCTGGCGGTGCACCGGGAGATACCTGAAGTGTTGTTTGAAAAGGTCGGGGTGGATGACCCCTGCTAAAAGAATCCCTGCCTTCAGATGAGGCTCCACTGAATCTACCAAAATGACAAAGCCTCTTGTCAGCCCCCTGACCATCTCCCTGTGAAAAAATCATCTCAATCCTTCTGTCCACATCGGCCGCATCCTGGAATGAAATATCAGTACTCGACTCCGTGGCCATTTGGAGTCGTATAGGATGGGCTAATCCCTCAATGAACCTCGAACTCTCTCATGATCAGTGGGGAGTATCATCAATGCATGCGTGGCTAGAGCGATGAACCTGGTCTCGTACTGAGTAACAGACATAGATCCCTGCTGGAGGCGCTCAAACTGCCTCCTAAGATCATCTCGCTGAGTAATGGGAAGGAACTTCCCCAAAAATATCTCTGTGAACTGAGCCCAAGTCAAAGGTGCAGACCCAACTGGTCTGGCTAAGCAGTAGTCCCTCCACCAAGTCTTGGCTGCGCCAGATAGTCGAAAAGTAGCGAAGTCAACTCCATTGGACTCAACTATGCCCATGTTCCGAAGAACCTCGTGGCAAGTGTCCAAATAGTCCTGTGGGTCCTCTGACGGTGAACCAGTAAAAGTAGTAGTGAATAACTTGGTGAATCTGTCTAGTCTCCATAGAGCATCTGCTAACATAGCTGCACCCTCGGCTGCAAGTGCTACAATACCCGACTGAGCTACTCCAGCTGTCTGAGGTTCTTGAGTCTAGAACTGAGTGGAAACCTGCTCTGGGGTATGAATAATAGGAGTCTAGGTCCCTCCCCCAGCCTGAGATCCAGCTGGTGCAGTAGGAAGAAGACCGGCCTGAGCCACACTCTCCATAAGTCCTACCAGGCGGACACGAGCGTCCTGAAGCACTGGGGTAGCAATGAACCCCTCTGGGACTTGCGCTGATCAAACTGGGACTGCCGGAACTGAGACCTCCTCGTCAGACTCGACCTGAGGGTCCTCCACTGGGGTTGCTGCTCTAGGCTAAGCCCTACCCCGACCTCGGCCTCTAGCACGACCTCGTCCTCAACCTCGACCCCTCGTAGGAGCTGTAGCAGGAGTGTCGGGCTGCTGAGCGGAACCAAGGGAAGTACGCGTCCTTGCCATCTACGAGAGAGTAGAATAGAAACTCAATCAGTACTCAGAATTCATATCGCACGACAAAGATGAAGAAATGTGGAGTTATCCTAACTTTGCAGCCTCTGGGGGATAAGTACAGACATCTCCGCACCGATCCCTCAGAATCTACCAAGGTTGTTCATTAGTTGTGAGAAGTAAGCAACCTAGAGCTCTGATACCAACTTGTCGAGACCCGAAATTCCACACTTCAGGTCGTGACTGCGTCTAACGTTAAACCTGCTAGACAAGCCAACGGGTACAAATAATCTAACACTTGCAATCCAATTCAACAGTAGTAAAGGAAATACCTTTAAAAATCCTTACAGAAATAACGAAACACTTTAGAATTTTTAACAGCGTAAATGTATTAGAAATTAAAAAAAAATGCAAAGTGGAATAGTAAAATACTTAACGTCGCATAAGCCCAAAACCGGCGTGTCACAACTCACGAACTATCTAAACTGAGTGCTAAATACATAGTCTGAAAAGAAATACATCATTGTCTTGAAACTGGGGAAAAAGATAAGACAATAAGGGTTCCAAAGGCAGGAGAGACGCCAAGGGCCACGAACGCCAACGGGTATACCTTGAAGCTCTGGGTAGACTGAAGGTGACTCCCTCAATGCGGTCCACTGGTTCCGGATGCAGGGTCTGCACAACATTAAGAAGTGAAGTGTAGCATCAGTACAACCGACCTCATGTACTGAGTAAGTTCCTAACCTAACCTCGGCCGACGTAGTGACGAGACTAGACTTAGCAACAACGTTAACCTGTCCTATTTTACAAATGCTTGGGCATGAAGCACAAATGCTTATAGTATAATGTTTTGATTAAATTAGTTTTCCGCTGTATGTAATTTGTTATTAAAGAGTAACCACAGAAAAAACTTTATTTTATTCAAGGCATGGATTTTCCTCAACCATTGATGGGAGGGGGAAAAAGGGAGGTGAATTATTAGTTTTGTAAGTACATATGGTAGGCTGATTTTGTAGAGAATAAATCTGATGTTGTGTTTTTCCAAGGAGTCATTTTTGGGTTCTGAATCTTGAATGTAAGTACTATTTATTTGGTGTATAATATTCAGGGGAACATCCATGGAAAGTTCCCCCATTTATTATTGGGGAGGATAATTTGGACAGTTTTTATTATATCTAATTCCGTGATGGGACCATGTATAAGAGACCTTAGGGAGTCATTCGACCAAACCTAGTTATCTTCCCAGAGTTTAATACTTGAGTCGTTTCCAATATTTCAAGCGATTCCTTTATGGAATGTCCAAATGTTTTTTATAATGCTTTTTCAGATGTAGGAATTGGACGGTTTCATTTTAAAATTTTTGAGGATAGCGTGATTGATATTTACCTTTTAAAACTTTGACTCAACATTGGTGTGGATTTGTAATAAAACGCCAAGTCAGGCTAGAGAGTAGAGCTGAATTTTTTCCATTAGTTTTAGGGATTCCCAATCCATAATGTATTGGTAGTAAGTGCTTTTTGGATGGTGATTAGTGATGGGTAGGCCTAAGTAGTTACCAAATTTTGCAAAAGGGTCATGTTAAGTGAGTTTGCTATATTTTGGTTAATAGCTTGATTTATCAAGCGTGTCAAAGATTCCATGCAAATACTGAATAAATAAGGGGATAAAGGTCCGGCTTGCCTAATTCTTCTACTTGGGTTGAATGAGTTGGATGGTTTGCCATTTATTAAGATGGATATGGACGAGGTTGCGACACACGACATTATAAGGGTAATTAGTTTAGGAGAAAAATTTAGACTAGTTAAAGAATATCTAATAAAGGACCATTCTAGATGTTCGAAAGCTTTTTCAAGATCAATTTTCAACATCATATGGCCTGCTCTACCCTTAGTTTTGTTGAACGTATGAATGGCTTCCTTGACAATAATACTGTTATAAGTGGCCCTGCATCTTGGGATGAAGCTGCATTGGTTTGGACTAATAATTTTATCTAGTAGTGGTATGCTACAGTTGACTATTATTTTTATGATTGTTTTGTAAATCGTATTGCAGAGGCTGATAGGTCTATATTGGGTGATCATTTTTGGGTTGTTAACTTCAGGGATGAGGGTGATGTAAGTAGAATTAAATTCAGGAGGAATGTGAGATGAGGAGAATGCGTCCATGCATGTTTTGCTAACAGCACAGTTAGTGTCTTCCCAGAATTGTTGGAAAAATAGAGGGTGAAGGCCATCAGGTCCTGGAGCTTTAAGAGGTTTAAAGGATTTTATAGAGCGTTGGATCTCAGATGTTGATAGGGGTCTAGTGAGGGTCAATTAATATTCATGGGTGTCACGACCCGAAATCCCACCCTTCAGGCCGTTACTGTGTCTAACGTTGAACCCGCTAGACAAGCCAACGTGTACAGTTAATCTAACACTTGCAATCCAATTCAACAGTAGTAAAGGAAATACCTTTAAAACTCTGAATAGAAATAACGAAACACTTAAGAATTTTTAACAGCAGAAATGTATTAGAAATTCAAAAAAAAATGCAAAGTGGAATAGTAAAATACATAACGTCGCATAAGCCCAAAACCGGGTCGTCGCAACTCACGAACTATCTAAACAAAGTGCTAAATACATAGTCTAAAAAGAAATACATCATTGTGTTGAAACTGGGGAAAAAGATAAGACAATAAGGGATCCAAAGGCATGAGAGACGCCAAGGCCCACGAACGCCAGCGGGTATACCTTGAAGCTCTGGGTGGACTGAAGGTGACTCCCCCAATGCGGTCCACTGGGTCCGGATGCAGGGTCTGCACATCATTAAGAAGTGCAGTGTAGCATCAGTACAACCGACCCCATGTACTAAGTAAGTGCCGAGCCTAACCTCGGCCGAAGTAGTGACGAGGCTAGACTTAGCAACAACGTTAACCTGTCCTATTTTACAACTCAAAGCAGAGAAAAACAAGGCAAAAGGTAGGCAGACAAGTATGGGATACGAGAGCAGTAAAGGGGAACAAGTGAAATGAAGCAGTTAAATTGACATATAGAAGTAAACAAAGGAGGCAATTTAACACAATAGCTAACGAAATAAGTACAAATACCAGAAATGTAAATAATGGCACGTCATCACCCTTCGTGATTTTACTCTCTTTCTCACAATGCAATGTAATCAAATATCATGGCACAGCATCACCCTTCGTGCTTTTACTCCCTTCCTCACAATGCGATGTATAATGTGAAATAGTATAGATCATGGCACAGCATCACCCTTTGTGCTTTTACTCTCTCCCTCACAATGCAATGTAAGATGTAAGGCAATATAAATCATGGCACGGCATTCACCTTCGTGCTTATAATACATATAAATCATGGCACGACATTAGCCTTCGTGCTTATAATCAACATAAATCATGGCATGGAATCACCTTTCGTGCTTTACACTCTTCCTCACTATGCAATGTAATCAAATATCATGGCATGATATCACCCTTTGTGCTTTACACTCTTCCTCACCAAACAATGACAACTATAATGGCAAAGAGTACAGCATAGTGGAAATACATTTCCATATCACCCGGCAAGGGGAAAACATCAATCAATATCACAACAATTGTCCGGCAAGGGTCTCAGCTATAACCAATCAATTCAAATATATCCTTAACAGTTGGATTTTCAATCAAACCAATACATCATAGGTTCATCAACCAAGATTTCCAACAATAACGGCGCCCAAGTAGAGACAAGTTCATAATATAACGAACATGGAAGTAATAACAAGATCTTCATCAAAATTAGACTCACGGGAATGCTTAACACACAATGCATAGGTACTCGTCACCTTACCTATGCGTTGAACATGATAAACACTTAGCACATAGCATACAATACCTATTCCCTCACCAAAGTTAGGCAAGACACTTACCTCGGGTCCAAAATATAGCAATCAACCCTCTAACACCGCCTTTCCTTTTGAATTCAACTCCGGAACAACAATATCTAGGCATAATTAACTTAAGTATATCAATAATAACTCAATAACACAATCCCATAGCCTAAATACACATTTTCTATCATTCTTCCAAAATTACCAAAAAATTTGACCCCGGGCCCACTTGGTCCAAACACGAGGCTCGGACCAAAACCCGATCATCCATACCCCCACGAGTTAGAATATATAATTTGCTTTGAAATCCGACCCCAAGTTGGGGGCTGAATTACCCAAAATTCCCAAAAACCTTACTCTACAAAAACCCCCTAATTTCTACCTTGATCATGATTTTAGGCCTATATTCTAGTGTTTGATGAAGGAAAATGGAAGAATTAGGAGTTAAGATCACTTACCCAAGAGGTTATGGAGGGAATCTAGATTGGGGGTCGTCAATGGGGTCTTGGAGAAGAAGGAATTGATGAAGAAGTGTAAATCCCGTAATGACATTTTGTTTTTGACTTAAAGAATTAACTGGGCGATTTTGTTCATCGCGATCGCAAGAAAGGGGCTGCGATCGCGGAATAGAGCTTAGCTGACCCTATGCGATCGCCGGAAGAGGTATGCGATCGCGGAACACTGGGACATCACACTATGCGATCGCAGGTCGAAGGGATGCGATCGCGGAAGGGACCTGGAAAGACATCTTCCATCGCGGATCAAAGGCTGCGATCGCAGAGAAGAAAACACCAGACACCAGAAACCATTCCAAAACACCAGATTTCCACACTTTAACTCACCCCGTTAGCTACCCGAAACTCACCCGAGCCCTCGGGTCTCAAAACTAAAAACACACACAACTCCCAAATAATCTGACGGACTTATTCGAGTCTTTAAATCACCAAAATATCATCAAAATCATCGAATTAAACCTCAAAACTCTTAGAATTTTCTTAAAACTTCATAAAGCTTAATGTTTCCAATTTTGATCCGAAACACGTCATTCCAAGTCCGTTTTACACCAAACTTCACAGATAAGTCACATAACATATATTAAACTTGTTTCGGGCTCCGGAACCATAATACGGGCCCGGTAACACGGTTTTCACATCAAAGTTCATTTTCAAAAATCTTTATTATTTTCAGAAAACAATTTTATTTAAAAATTCATTTCTCGGGTTTGGGATCTCGGAATTCGATTCCGGGCATATGACCAAGTCCCATATTTTCCTATGGACCCTCCGGTTCTGTCAAATCATGGGTCCGGATCCATTTACCAAAAGTTTTGCCAAAGTCAACTTTATTCATTTAATTGTTACAAAAATTCCGTTTTCATCAGATTTTCACATAGAAGCTTCCTGGATACACGTCCGGGCTACACACGCATATCGAGGTGAGATTAACGGAGGCTTTCGGAGCTTCGGAATACAGATTTAGCTTAATTTACTTAGGATGACCTTTTGGGTCATCACAATGTGTTAGGAAGTTAATATTTCTGGGAATGAATTTTTTAACACTAGAGGTTAGCTCAGTAGTGTACACTTCCTTAAAATGATTTCTGATAATATAAATAATTACATCTTGGTCCAAACTCCAGTTACCGACAATGTCAGTTAGGCCAAGAATCTTGTTTTTGTGTCGTTTTTCGATTGTAGTTGTGTAGAAATATTTTGTATTGGCATCACCTTTATTCAGCCATTGAACTCTAGATTTTAGTTTCCGAAAACCTTCCTCTTGACGAAGAATATTATTGTAGTAAAAAATGAGCTTTGTTTCTAGGTTGTGGTGGAACGTGTGTTTATGATTTGGATCTGTCTTCTGAAGACTTTCAATTCTAGCTACTAGCTTTCTTTTTTATTGAAAATATTACCGAAGGGGGTAGAGTTCTATTATCGTGCCCTTTTTTTGAAAGCAGTTACTGCGTTTTTGTAGTCAAGATTTGAGTGCCAGCATGAAGAGACTAAATGTTTAAAATCTGGATGGCGCAACCACATAGTTTCAAATCTTAATGTACTTTTAGGTTTGGCATTCTGTCTAGTAAGGTTAAGAAGTAGAGGGCAATGATACGAATAGGTACGAGGTAGGTGGATTACTTTGGAGTCAGGGTATAGGTCTAGCCAATCAGGGTTACTATAACTCTATCTAATCTTTCCAAAATAAGTTTGCTATTGTTTTGATAGTTATGCTTGTTTGTCCATGTGCATTGTGAACCTACAAAACCTAGGTCTATCATATTCATAGCATTTATACAGTCAATAAAAGCATACACTCTTTTTTTTAAATTGTATTGCCCCTAGCTTTTTGGATGCGTTTGTTACTTCATTAAAGTCCCCACAAATTAGCCAAGAAAGATTTATAATATTAGCCATTTCTTTTAGGTTAATAAACAAAATATTCTTAAATCGTATGTTATTTTTTGCATATATAATAGAAATAATTCATGTAGGATATGAGGTACTTACCCGCTGGCATGTATTTCCTGTTCAGTGAGGACCATTGGTTCGATTATGACCTCGTGGTTGTTCCACAACAAGGCTATCCCTCCCGAGAAACCTGAAGCTGGCACTTGATTTAAATCAGTGAATGGTAGTTGTTGCAGTAAAATATCATGATCAGTCATATGTGTTTCAGTAAGAGCTAAAACATATGGCATATTTCTTGTAGGATGGCATCCAAATTACGCCGGAAGGTGAGATTGTTTCCACCTCTCAGTTCCATAGGAGAATCTTCATTGGCTGGGGATTTGTTAGATTCCCTCCTGGACCTAGTGTCAGATCCATGTTTGTTGCAGTAGCTGGACATAGGTTCACCACATATTGTTGTATTGGTGACCATGCACAGGATATTATGTTGAGTGATACCTTGCGCATGTTTGGAGGTGCCTGAATCAGAATTCGTTCTTCTGCATTTCGAGAAATGTTAGTGTTAAGCATTCCCCAGTCAGGAAGATTGGCTCCATCACCGGATCTTGAATTTTTTGAGGGGTTTCTCCAGTTCTGGGACCTGTGGGGGAGGGGAAGTTCCTATTGTTGAGTAGAACGATTTAGTTGTTGCTTCCATCTCCGGCACTATCTGCTCCACTGATAGGTTTTCCATTTGCGCTGATGTGATGGGTGTGTGTAGTGCATGTAGGACTTGATTGAGCGACAAGTTTGCAAAGCTTCTTAGTGGGAATGAGTGCAAGTTGAAGTTCTATGGTTGTTTGCTGTTGGACAATTGCATCAGCATGTTGCCTAGTGTTATCAATTCCTCGTACTGGACTGTGTGATTATAGACTAGTGACCAGTATGCTTGAAGCATCTTCGAAGAATTCATGTTGTAAGGATGGACTTCGGGAGGCGTGAGGTGGATTAGGTTTTGGCCATTCCAGTTGTTCATGGGTTGCAGTATTGATGATTTCATTATTTGGTTTTCCTGCAATGGGTATTAGTTGAGAGAGTGTAGTGGAGTTTGGTATGGTGTGATGGTGTTGTTCCCTAGCGGCATGGGAGCTACCTGGAACATGCATGGTGGTTGAGGTAGTGTGAATGAGACCAAGGCATGTGGGTTGGGTGTTGGAGGGTGTGGTTGTTGGTTCATTAGGCGTGAAGGTTGGTTCTGGGAGAACCTTCTGTTGTGAGGCATTTTGGGTTGGTGTTTTGATTTGTGTATTTGACGTTTGTGAAGGTGTTGAAGGAGAAGAAGTAAGTTGGATTAATCTTATAGAATTTGAATGGGGTAAGTGTTGAGGGGTGGTAGTTGTTTTGCTTTTGATTTTCTAATGTCTTTTTTTTAGTAGTTCAATAGGTTTTTCACATGGGTTTTATACATTGAATAAAAGAGATATTGTAGGGGTAGGAATATTATTTTTGGAATCATCAAAATTTGTTGATGATATATATTTTTCTTTATCCTTTAATGCACTAATAAGTGCTTTTACGGTTCCCTTAGGGGGAACGTTCGTGTTGCATGTAGCAACTAGCATACTTGTAGTAACTGATGTAGTTGTAATAGTTTGGTTTAGGTCTGAAGGGATGTTTGGCTGACGTGGGATGAAAGGTTTATGTGTACTATTTAGGTATTTGGTTGATGTTGACAGACACAGTTAGAAGGTATTGCTTAGAGAAGGGAATATATGTGTAGGGGAGTTGGTAGTTTTATTAGGTGATAGGGTAGTACTTTTGGATTGTGGAGATTTAGTATCCTATTGGGGAGATTGGGTAGTACCAATATTGCCTGAGTTGTTTTGTGTTTTGGGTATTTTCACGTTTTCAGGAGGGTGGGGTTGAAGGTGTTTTTGTACGTGGTTAGTGTAGTATCCATATTTTCTAATTTTGGTTTATTTGTTAAAATTGTCTAAGCATCACAAGTAGTTGCTAAATTTGAAAAGTTATTGTGAGAATGTGGTGAGGAAGTGTTGGGTTTAACATGTGAGGTGGTATTTTATTTTCTATTATATCTTGAAAAGACTACGTTTGTTCCAAGGACTTTCATAAGAGCTAGTGGTTTTCCCCTTATCTATTTTTTCTATTTCATTTTTTGACTGGTATTTTTCTTTTCTTTTTTTGAATTATTTTTGTTTATTTTCTTTTTTTTCCTTTTTTATTTTCAGTAGAGGCAGTAGACGTACCTGGGTCCATGGTGTGGGGTTTTGTCCAGTAGTAGAGTGTATGTCCCAAGCATCCACAACTCTGGCATAATGGTGTTGTGCTCTAATAAAGAATTTTTTGGAGATGTTTGCCAATGAGAATATCCTTGGGTACTGGTTTTCCCAATTGAACCAATATGCATATCTTGCATATTTTTCCGTGCTTGTATTCCTGGTGCAACTATATATTTTTAGGATTGATCCAATTTGGTAACCAATTTTTCGTAAAATTGTAGAATCATAATACTCCATCCGTTCCAATTTATGTGAAGCTATTTTCTTTTTGGTCTGTCCCAAAAAGAATGACCCCTTTCTAAATTTAAAAATAATTTAGCTTAAACTTCCAATTATACCCTTAATGAGAAGCTTTTATAACCACACAAATACTTTGGAGCACATTTTAACTTGTTTAGGACTACAAATTCCAAAAGTCTTCATTTTTTCTTAAACTCTGTGCCCAATCAAATAAGTTCACATGAATTGGAACATAGGGAGTATTCAGCTAGTAGTTCTGACAGCCGGATTCAGATTGTGGAGAATGGCATAGGGTCTTGTGTGGGGTTGAATTTAGGTTCCCATTTCCTAACTGATAGGATCTATGATCCTACGAACCGGGGACCTTGATGCATGACTTTAACATAATTTTCAGTGTTGGCGAATTTGATTAGGTAGTAGTCCTTGCCAAGATCTATCAAATCAAGATCCTCATTTAGATTCCATAGTTCTTTGAGTTTGTTTCTAAGAAACATAAACCTTATTCTTTTACCAACTAGTTTAATTATGACTGTTTGTACCAAAATGCGTATAAAATGGTTTTTTCTGTTGAGGATATTGGAATAAAATAAGGGTGTTGTGTTGGGTTTTCATGTTCGTCTTCTAGATTTAAATGGGTGAAGTCATGATGCATGCTGTCTACCGGTATAAAACAGTTATCTATTAAAATATTATCTCGAAAGCTTACTTTATTTTCGCTTGACTCTCAATGGTTGTTTGTGCTCATGTTGAGTAGATCTTCCTCTTGGTCAGTCATATGATCATCATCAGTGGAGCCCATCATCTGAAAGTTTTACGGAAGTGGTGTTTGTTGGGGAGAAGTACGGTCTTCTCTCACAAGAAGTAGAGCGAGGGAAGAGAGAATTCCTAATAATTCTTTTTAATGCAAGAGACTTCAGTTTTTGCACTAGTCTTCATACTTTGAAAGTCAAGACCCATTGAAATCTATCATTTCATTTATTTTTAACCACGATATATAGGGAGAAATTCAAAAATGTCCATCAGTTCATTTATTTTTAACCACGATATATAAGAAATAATTAAAACATAGCTAGATTTATAAGTGGTCATTCAAAAATAGTCATAGTTTCAAAAGTAATGGAAATTTAGCCACTTTTCATGTAAAGATAAATCTGAACAAAAATACTATTCAAAATCTGAATAATACTCCAGCATAATATACTGCAGTTCAAGTATAATATACTGGACTTTTAGCATAATATACGGGAGTTCCAGTATAATATATTGGTCCACCATAATATGCTGGAAGTTCATACACAGGTGCTCCAATCTCCAGTATGTTATGCTGGAACTTTTCGCGTGTTGGAGTTCCAGCATAATATGCTGGAAATTCATACATAAGTGCACCGATCTCCAGTATATTATACTGAAACTTTCCGTGTTGCAGCAAAATAATGGCTATTTTTCAATGACTTTGCAAACGTTGTCTATTTTTGAATGACTATTCCGAAAACTGGCTAGCCCGTGCTATTTTTACCGATATATAATGTCCTTGTCGGCTACTCTGATTTTCCTGTATAGTGTTAGTAATTTGTATTTGTAAAACAATTCTGGAGAAAATAAAATAACATAAATAGAAATGTAAACGAAATAAAAAACCAATTCGAGCCCGCTGAATTCACAGTGTTTCCTTAAGGAATTTAATCCCCTCCTAGTACCCAAGGTTATGGATTATTTCCTCTCAGGATAGAACGAATTACACACTGGTGTAGTGGTACTTCAAACCCTAGTGTCTCAGCGAACACAAAGTTCGGTAGCAAATCACACTTACTGTTGCTTTCTTTGAGGTTAAAAATATGCAGAAGAAAGGAGGATAACTTAGAAATTAATATGTAAAATTTGAGAGAATGGGCTTGTATTTATAGCCAAAGTTGGGCTGAAATCTGAAGAGGTGCAACTCTTCAGAATGGCTATTTTTGCAAAACGATCATAGAATAAAGGCCATAACATCAATGGTTATTTACTCAACAATAAAGAGGGAAAATTGAAGGGTAGTTAATTTTCTGTTACAAAAATAGAAAATTGAAAATTGGATAACTGAATTTCCCTCAATTTCCCATTCACCCTATTTTAAGCTATTAATGCTTAAATAACCCAACAATCCCCCCACATGAATGTGGAATGGCTATATAATGGAAGTATGCATGAAAAACTGTGTGATTCCCAAGCAAGGGTTAATTGCATCTGGATAAGTAGGTTTCCCTTTGAACTTTCCGTAGTGAACTTATGTCGGATATACTCGATCAATCGGTAGATTTGATATCCTTGAACCGTCGAACTTTGGTGTATACCTTGACAACCACAAGTCACACAACTAACCCTTAACCATCTTTGGTTCTCATTGTTGTGTTCGTTTCAACCATGAACATCGCCTGATTTCATAAGTTCATAGAAAACTGGCTTTGCAAAATTCTCCTTGAAGAGGCCAACACTTCACACTTACATAGGTGATCCCTAAACGTGTCATCTCGTAGATACACTATTTTATATACCATGTATCAAATTTAAAAATCATTAAAAAGGCTTAATGCTTTATCCTTGATACTGAACATTGTCTCATCACGAGAATGGACCAAAGGTTTAGTTGACAATGTTTAACCGTCATTAATGAATTTGTTTGATCTCCTTGAACCTAGATCTTGGTATCTCCAGTCTTCTAGGTAGAGTTACCGCCACTATGACTTGTTCTAGGCCATAGTCCCATTCCCCTTGATGATTTCTCAACTACATCTCTAGTTAGGCCTTTTGTAAGTGGATCCGACACATTATCACTTGACTTTACATAGTCAATCGTGATAATTCCTCTAGAGAGTAATTGCCTAACGGTTTTATGTCTTCTTCGTATATGACGAGATTTACCGTTATACATAACGCTCCCTGCCCTTCCAATTGCCGCTTGACTATCGCAATGTATGCATATTGGTGCCAACGGCTTGGGCCAGAATGGAATATCTTCCAAGAAATTCCGGAGCCATTCAGCTTCTTCACCTTCTTTATCCAAGGCTATGAACTCAACCTCCATTGTAGAGCGTGCAATACAAGTTTGTTTGGACGACCAAGATACCGTTCCTCCACCAATAGTGAATACATATCCACTTGTGGACTTGGAATAAGTTGATCCGGTGATCCAATTAGCATCACAGTATCCCTCAATGACCGTAGGATATTTACTGTAGTGCAAAGCAAAGTCCTGGGTATGTACTAAATACCCCAAAACTCGTTTTATTGCCATCTAATTAGATTGGCCTAGATTGCTCGTATATCGACTCAATTTACTTATAGCACAAGCTATATCTGGTCGTGTACAATTCATGATGTACATAAGCATCCCAACACACGAGCATAATCCAATTGTGATATGCTTTGGCATTTGTTCTTTGCTAATGCAAGATTCACGTCAATTGGAGCCTTTGCAACTTTAAAGCTCAAGTGCTTGAACTTTTCAAGTACTGTCTTAATATAATGAGATTGTGACAATGCCAGACCTTGAGAAGTCTTATGGATCTTAATTCCCAGAATTAAATCAGCAACTCCCAAGTCTTTCATATCAAACTTGCCAGTTAGCATGCGCTTAGTCGCATTTATGTTGGCAATGTCATTACTCATTATCAGCATATCATCCACATATAAGCAAACAATGACTATGTGATTTGGAGCATTTTTAATGTACACACATTTATCACACTCATTTATTTTAAAACCATTTGACAACATTGTTTGGTCAAATTTCGCATGCCATTGTTTGGGTGCTTGTTTTAGTCCGTAAAGGGACTTAACAAGTCTACATACCTTCTTTTCTTTACCTGGAACCACAAACCCTTCAGGTTGTTCCATGTAAATTTCTTCCTCCAACTCTCCATTTAAGAAGGCCGTCTTAACATCCATTTGATGAATTTCAAGACCATAAACTGCAGCTAACGCTACCAANCAAACTTGCCAGTTAGCATGCGCTTAGTCGCATTTATGTTGGCAATGTCATTACTCATTATCAGCATATCATCCACATATAAGCAAACAATGACTATGTGATTTGGAGCATTTTTAATGTACACACATTTATCACACTCATTTATTTTAAAACCATTTGACAACATTGTTTGGTCAAATTTCGCATGCCATTGTTTGGGTGCTTGTTTTAGTCCGTAAAGGGACTTAACAAGTCTACATACCTTCTTT
This sequence comes from Nicotiana undulata, assembly GCA_005239495.1. NCBI lineage: Eukaryota > Viridiplantae > Streptophyta > Magnoliopsida > Solanales > Solanaceae > Nicotiana > Nicotiana undulata. Next base: position 16,638 of record ML246465.1, read on the forward strand.
TCTTTACCTGGAACCACAAACCCTTCAGGTTGTTTCATGTAGATTTCTTCCTCCAACTCTCCATTTAAGAAGGACGTCTTAACATCCATTTGATGAATTTGAAGACCATAAACTTCAGTTAACGCTACTAACGTTCGAATGGACGTAATTCTTGTAACTGGAGAGTATGTATCGAAATAGTCAAGTGCTTCTCATTGTCTATACCCTTTGACCACAGGTCTTGCCTTATATTTGTCAATAGTGCCATCATCTTTCATCTTCCTCTTAAAGATCCATTTAGAACCCAACGGTTTATTTCCAGGAGGAAGATCAACCAATTCCCATGTATGGTTGTTCAATATGGATTCTATTTCACNAAGGAAGATCAACCAATTCCCCATGTATGGTTGTTTAATATGGATTCTATTTCACTATTGACTGCCTCTTTCCAAAACAATGATTTTGAGGAAGACACAACTTTAAATGTTTGAGGTTCATTTTTCAATAAGAAAGTCACAAAATCTGGTCCAAATGAAGTAGACATTCTTTGACATTTACTACGTCTTGGATCCTCCTGATTAAATGTACTTTCTTTTGTTTCTTCCCGAGGTCATTTAGATCCTTCACCAATCGACTCACATTCCTTTTTATACGGATATATATTTTCAAAGAACTCAGCATTATCTGATTCTATAACCGTATTATTATGAATGTCGGGATTTTCTGATTTATGTACCAGAAATCGATATGCTTTACNGTTTTATATGGATATATATTTTCAAAAAACTCAGCAGTATCTGATTCTATAACCGTATTATTATGAATGTCGGTATTTTATGAACTAGAAACTGATATGCTTTACTATTAGTCGCATATCCTATGAAAACACAATCAACGGTTTTCGGTCCTATTTTTACCCTTTTGGGTTTAGGAACTTTCCCTTATGCCAAACACCACCACACTTTAAAATAATTCAAGTTGGGCTTCCTTCCTTTCCATTTTTCATATGGAATGGATTGTGTTTTGCTATAGGGAACTCGATTTAATATTCGATTAGCCGTAAGAACGGCTTCCCCTCACAAGTTTTGTGACAAACCAAAACTTATCAACAATGCGTTCATCATCTTCTTTAATGTACGATTCTTTCTTTCCGCAATCCCATTAGATTGGGGCATGTAAGGGGCCGTTGTTTGATGAATAATTCCATATTCTAAACATGTTTCTTCAAAAGGAGATTCATATTCACCACCCCTATCACTTCTTATCATTTTGATTTTCTTGTTAAGTTGTATTTCAAACATCATTTTTGTATTGCTTGAATGCGTCTATTGCTTCACCTTTACTATTAAGTGAGTAAACATAGCAATATCGAGTACGATTGTCAATAAAATTTATGAAATACTTCTTTCCACCGCGAGATGTATTGACTTCATGTCACAAATATTTGTGTGAATTAAATCTAAAGGATTTGAATTTCTTTCTACTGACTTATAAGGATGTTTAACATACTTAGTGTAACGACCCGGTCTGTCGTTACGTAGAACGTGCATTATAATTACTGTTATTGACATGTCATAGGTTGGTTATACTGTTATTGATGTGTTAGAGTTGGTAGGCTCGGAATCGGAATGGTTGTAGCGAAGAATTAGTCATTTAATCTTTAAAAATAGCCTTAAAATGGAAAAAGTCAACTGAGAGTTGACTTATTGGAAAACGACTTCGGAATGCAGATTTTATGGCTCGGATAGCTTCGTTAGATAATTTGGGACTTAGGAGTGTGTTCAGAATAATTTTGTGATGTCCGGTGTAGAATTAGGCTTGAATTGGCGAAAGTTAGTTTTTGGTGATTTCCGGTCGGCAATGAAAAATAGGATATCGGTGTCAGAATGGAATTACAACAGTTGGAACATGTTCGTAATATCATTTTGGATATGTCTGCAAAATTTCAGGCCAATCGGAGTTGTTTTGGATAGTTTCGGCATCGTTGGTGGATTTTAGAAATTTGAAAGTTCTTAGGCTAGATTCCGATGTGATTTTGGTGTTTTGATGTTATTTTTAGTATTTTGAGAGTGCAAATAAGTTATAATGATCATATGTGATGTGTTGGTATAATTGATTGGGGCCCCGAGGGGCTTGGGATTGATTTTGGGTGATTAACGAACACTTCCGTACTTGAAAATTTTGTTGATTTGCTGTTGTGTTGCAGGGTGTAATTTCCTTTATGCGATCGCGGGGTGTCTTATGCAATCGCATTAGGCTTGAATTGGCGAAAGTTAGTTTTTGGTGATTTCCGGTCGGCAATGAAAAATAGGATATCGGTGTCAGAATGGAATTACAACAGTTGGAACATGTTCGTAATATCATTTTGGATATGTCTGCAAAATTTCAGGCCAATCGGAGTTGTTTTGGATAGTTTCGGCATCGTTGGTGGATTTTAGAAATTTGAAAGTTCTTAGGCTAGATTCCGATGTGATTTTGGTGTTTTGATGTTATTTTTAGTATTTTGAGAGTGCAAATAAGTTATAATGATCATATGTGATGTGTTGGTATAATTGATTGGGGCCCCGAGGGGCTTGGGATTGATTTTGGGTGATTAACGAACACTTCCGTACTTGAAAATTTTGTTGATTTGCTGTTGTGTTGCAGGGTGTAATTTCCTTTATGCGATCGCGGGGTGTCTTATGCAATCGCATTAGGCTTGAATTGGCGAAAGTTAGTTTTTGGTGATTTCCGGTCGGCAATGAAAAATAGGATATCGGTGTCAGAATGGAATTACAACAGTTGGAACATGTTCGTAATATCATTTTGGATATGTCTGCAAAATTTCAGGCCAATCGGAGTTGTTTTGGATAGTTTCGGCATCGTTGGTGGATTTTAGAAATTTGAAAGTTCTTAGGCTAGATTCCGATGTGATTTTGGTGTTTTGATGTTATTTTTAGTATTTTGAGAGTGCAAATAAGTTATAATGATCATATGTGATGTGTTGGTATAATTGATTGGGGCCCCGAGGGGCTTGGGATTGATTTTGGGTGATTAACGAACACTTCCGTACTTGAAAATTTTGTTGATTTGCTGTTGTGTTGCAGGGTGTAATTTCCTTTATGCGATCGCGGGGTGTCTTATGCAATCGCATAGGCCAGTGAGTGGGGGTCCAAGAATTTGTTCTCTACTATCGCACTTGAGGAGCTGCGATCGCGGAGTAGAGGGAGTGCAAGCTGTGTGATCGCGTAGGAGGGGGTGCGATCGCACAGGGGTCTTGGCGCGTGGGGGAAAGGGTAGCTGGTACATTGTGCGATCGCGTGAACAGTGCTGCGATCACATGAGGGAGTGGAGAAGACAATGTGCCAACGCGCCTGGGAGCGTGCGAACGCACAGGGTATTTTATTAAAAATCTGGGCAGAATATAATTAAACCCTTCCGCGACCATTAACCCTTTTACACCATTTTTTTAACGGGAAAGAGCTTTGAGGCGATTTTTGAAGAGGGGAAATCATCGTTCTTCATTGCGGTAAGTATTTTGGACCCAAAAATTTGATTATAGGTGATTAAGGAGCATAATATCAGTGTTTAATTCATGAAAATCAGTAGAACAAAATGGGATTAGGGCTTGAGATTATGAGACCTTTAGGGGACGATTTGAGGGGTCAAACGAACTCTGATTTTAGTGTTCTTTATATGTACGGACTCATGAGATGATGAAGAAAGTTTTGGTATAAAATTTGTCAAGTTTCGAGATGGGGGCCCGGGGGTCGGGTTTTGGCTAATTTCGGGTTTTATGCTAAAAATCGATACGTTTCAATTGGAATTCATTCCTTTAGCATAATTTGATGATAAAAATCTGAACTTGGTGATTTGGAGCGCTCGGGAGTTGATAGGTGAGGCAAGCGGGTCGCAGAGTAGATTTTCGGGCTAGTTTGAGGTAAGTAATGTATTTAAATCATGTCCAGAGGGTATGAAACCCCGGACCTTGCATCCTTTCACGGATTTTGGAATGCAAAGATTGGAAATTTGGAAATATATTCCTTTTTAGGCAACTATTGAGTTGCGAAACCGATTTTAAAGCCTATGCTTAATGATATTGATATATTTTGATATGTTTTGGGCTTTAAGACATTTGGGGCCTAGTGCCGATCTGTTTACCCCTTAGGGGCTGTTTTTTCTATTTTCCTCACTTGATATGTCATGACTTTCACTCAGCCTTTTCTTGATAATTGTTTTTACACTCAGAGTATTTTGATATTATTTCTTGAAAATGAAACATTATTTTTGGGTCGAGAACCCGGTATAATTATGGCCCGAGTGGCATGTTGAGAGTGTCTGACTGAGTGAGGCCACAGGCCAATATTGTGAGGATGTTATGATACGAGAGAGGCAGAGGGCCAATATTGTGAGCGATTTATGCCATGATGTGGCTTGTTATAGCGCTTGGGCTGTAGGAGCCCCTCCGGAGTCTGTACACACCCCTAGTGAGCGCAGGTACCTAATGAGTGCAAGTGATTGCCCGCGGGGCTGATACTGAGTGACTATGAGGTTGACCGCTAGGCTGATACTGAGTGACTGTGAGGTTGCCTACTGGGTTGATACTGAGTGATGGTGAGGTGCTGAGGGAAATGTTATGAGAGATGATTATGGCCCGAGGGGCAGATTTATGATGATATTTTACTGAGTTTTAGACTATGATTCACTTCATTTTTCAAACTGATTTTGCTGAGCGTTTTACTGAGAAATATTAGAAAATATACTTGTTTCAAAGGATTTTCCTGGAAATTGGTTTTTTGAACTTATGTATACTGTATTGAGACTTGATTTTTTACTGTTTTGTGGATTGGTGTTTTGTGTTGTGTGTTTCTTATTATCATACTGTGATTTATTTTCATTACTACTGAGTTGGTGTACTCATCATTACTCCCTGCGCCCATGTGTGCAGATCCAGGTACTAGTGCTGAGAAGTAGCCATCTTCGTTCGTTAGCAGCTGCTTTATGGGATTTCGAGGTAGCTGTCTAGCGTCCGTAGCTTCTCCATCTCCCTTCCTTTATTAGTATTAGTGTTTATCTCATAGACATTGTATAAGACATGAGCAGAGTTAGTTTTATTTCTTAGATACTCGTGACCATGTTGACTCCAGTCTTGGGAGGTTTTGTTGAGACTGTTAGATTATTATTGGGACGTAAAGACTTAAAGGAATTTTTTTATGCTTTGTTTGCTGGTTATTATTGATTTGTGAAATATTATAATAGAACGAATGGGTAGTTATGTGATGGTTGACTAGCCTAGTTCCATGTTAGGCGCCATCACGACCTGTTAGGATTTGGTGTCGTGACAAGTTGGTATCAGAGCTCTAGGTTACATAGGACTTAACGGTCATGAGTAGGTTCCATAGAGTCTTGCGGATCGGTACGGAGACGTCTGTACTTATCTTCGAGAAGCTGCAGAACTCTTAGGAAAAATCTCTATTTCTTGAACTCTTTCGTGCCAATCTATTGATTCTAGAAATTTAAACTCATGTTGTTTCATTCTCTCAACGATGGTGAGGACATGCAATACTGATCAGGGTGACCAGACACCAGCCAGACCCATAAGGGGTCGGGGCCGTGGTGGAGTTAGGGGACCAGCCCGTGCAGCAGCCGGGACAGTACCACAGGATCCCCCTATCATTCAGGACCAGGTTCCCGCCGAGGGTGCTCTAGCGGGATAGGCGCAGGCACCGGCAGTGCCTATTGTTATTCCGGGTCTGCAGGAGACCCTGGCTCAGATTTTGATGGTGTGCACCGGTTTAGCTCAAGTAGTTGCTATGTCTACTACTGCCACTGCAGCTCAGGCCGAGGGAGGTATTCAGACTCCAGCTGCCCGGACACATGAGCAGGTTGTATAGGGTATTCGGGCACCGGGGGTAGTCCCAGCTCAGCCAGTTGCCCCAGTTCAGGACTATGTGGTTCCAGATATGCCCGAGGATGAGCAGCGTAGGCTGGAGAGGTTCAGTAAACTTCCGCCTCCGACTTTCAGCGGCACAGAGGGTGAGGATGCCCAAGGTTTTCTGGATAAGTTCCATAGGATACTACGTACTGCAGGTATTTTGGAGACTAGTAGTCTCATTTGCTATATTTCAATTTGCGGGTGCTGCTTTCACTTGGTGGGAGGCATTCGAGAGGCGTAGGCTGGTTGGTTCAGCACCACTCACTTGGCAGCAATTCTCCACGATCTTTTTGGAGAAGTATGTTCCTCAGTCCCACAGAGAGGAGTAGTGCATGCAGTTTGAGCACCTGCGCTAGGGAGTGTTATCAGTTATTCAGTACGAGATGAGGTTTTCTGTGTTGTCTAGACATGCTTCTGAGTTTGTCCCTACTGATAGGGAGAGGATCAGGAGATTTGTAGATGGTCTCACGTATCAGCTTCGCATTTTGATGACAAGAGAGAGTGTCTAGAGCTACATTTGATCAGGTTGTTGACATAGCTCGGGACATTGCGTCGGTTCGTAGGCAGGAGCGTGAGGAGAGGGAGGTTAAGAGGCCTCGGGGATCATGTAGCTTCAGTAGTGCCCTTTCTAGAGGGCAGTTTCAGCACATCAGAGGTCGTCCATTTAGACCTCCATAGCCAGTTCGCCCAGCTTACAGTGGTGTATCTTCGGGGCAGGGTCCTGGCAGTTCTCATCTGGGACGTTCATCTTTTAGTAACCTTCCAGCTCAGAGCTCCGCCCGAGCATCATCTTATCAGGGTTCTTCTATGCATGGTTCGTCTGGTTGTTATCATGGTGACAGGGGTTCTCGTTAGTTTTCATCTCCAGCTCCAGGTGGTTGTTATGAGTGTGGGGAGTTCATACATGAGTGGAGGAAGTGTCCCCGTCGCCCTAGTAGTTCATCTCAGTAGAGGGTTAAGCCCTCGACTTCAGCCCCACTCACTTCACCACCTACTCAGGCAGTTAGGGGTGGTGGTCAGGCAGCTAGAGGCCGCCCTAGAGGGGGAGGTCGAGCAGGTAGAGGCCAGCCACGTATTTATGCACTTTCGGATAGGCCTGATGCTATGGCCTCAGATGCGGTTATTACAGGTACTATCTCAGTCTATCATAATGATGCTTTGGCTTTATTCGACCCTGGTTCCACGTACTCTTATGTCGCATCCTATTTTGCTCATTTTATGAATATGCCCCGTGAGTCTTTAGTTACGTCTGTTCATGTTTCGACTCCGGTGGACGATACAATTGTTGTGGACCGTGTGTATCGATCGTGTATTATATCTATTGGGGGTCTGGAGACCCGAGTGGACTTGATGTTACTCAGTATGGTCGATTTTGATGTAATTCTGGGCATGGATTGGTTATCCCCATGTCATGCTATCCTTCATTGTCACGCTAAGACCGTGACCTTATATATGCCCGAGTTCCGAGAGTTGAGTGGAGAGGGTCTATAGAGCATGTGCCTAGCAGAGTGATTTCTTATTTGAAATCTCAGCGTATGGTCGAGAAAGGGTGTGAGTCTTATATTGCTTTTGTGAGGGATGTTAGTAGTGAGACTCCTTCTGTTGATTCTGTTCCTATAGTCTGAGATTTTCCAGACGTAATTCCTGCAGACCTGCCAGGCATGCCACCTGACAGGGATATTGATTTTGGTATTGACTTGATGCCAGACACCAAACTTATCTCTATTCCACCTTACCGCATGGCACCAGCGGAGTTGAAAGAACTGAAAGAGCAGCTTCAGGAACTCTTAGATAAGGGGTTCATTCGGCCTAGTGTGTCGCCTTGGGGTGCATCGGTGTTGTTTATGAAGAATAAGGATGGTTCGATGCGCATGTGCATTGATTATAGGCAGCTGAATAAGGTTACGGTGAAGAACCGGTATCCTTTGCCTCGTATTGATGACTTATTTGATCAGCTTCAGGGAACTAAGGTGTTCTCCAAGATTGACTTAAGGTCTGGGTATCATCAGTTGAAGATTCGGGATTCTGACATTCTGAAGACTGCTTTCAGGACCAGATATGGTCATTACGAATTCCTGGTTATGTCATTTGGGCTGACCAATGCCTCAGCCGCGTTCATGCAATTGATGAATAGCGTGTTTCAGCCTTACCTTGATTCTTTCATCATTGTGTTCATTGATGACATCCTGGTGTATTCTCGTAGCCAGGAGGAGCATGCTCAGCATTTGAGGATTGTGTAGCAGAGGTTGAGGGAGGAAAAGCTTTATGCAAAATTCTCCAAGTGCGAGTTTTGGCTTGGTTCAGTAGCTTTCTTGGGGCACGTGGTGTCTAGTGAGGGTATTCAGGTTGACCCGAAGAAGATTGAGGCGGTGCAGAGTTGGCCCAAACCATCCTCAGCTACGGAGATTAGCGTTTCCTTGGTTTGGCGGGATATTACCGTCGCTTTGTGGAAGGATTCTCTTCTATTGGTTCGCCTATGACTAGATTGACCCAGAAGGGTGCTCCATTCAGATGGTCCGATGAGTGTGAGCAGAGCTTTCAGAAGCTCAAGTCAGCATTGACCACAACTCCGGTTTTGGTTTTTCCTACTGGTTCGGGTTCTTATACAGTCTACTGTGATGCTTCTAGAGTTGGCTTGGGAGCAGTATTGATGCAGGACGGTAGGGTGATTGCTTACACGTCTAGACAGTTGAAGGTGCACGAGAAGAATTATCCAGTGCACGATCTTGAGTTAGCTGCCATTGTTCATGCCTTAAAGATTTGGCGTCATTACTTGTATGGGGTACAATGTGAGATTTTCACAGATCATCGTAGTTTGCAGTATCTGCTGAGGCAGAAGGACTTGAATTTGCGTCAGAGGATATTGTTAGAGCTTCTGAAGGATTATGACCTTACTATTTTGTATCATCTGGGGAAGGACAATGTAGTGGCCAATGCCTTGAGTCGTAGAGCCGAGAGTTTTGGGAGTCTAGCTTACCTTTCAGCAGCAGAGCGACCTTTAGCACTTGATGTTCAGAATTTAGCGGGCCAGTTGGTGAGATTGGATTTGTCAGACCCTCCGCGAGTAGTAGCTAGTATGGCTTCCCAGTCTTCTCTTTATGATCAGATTAGAGCTCGCCAGTATGATGATCCACATTTGTTAGTACTTCAGGATAGGGTCCGTCGGGATGATGCCAGGGATGTTACTATTGGTGATGACGGAGTTATGAGGATGCAGTTGTTACGCCCCACAATATTACGTCGATATTACGTCCCGCAGTATTATATTATGATTATGTTATGCTTTACATTATTAAATTACGACGATGTTGCACCTTGTAGTATTGTACGTTGAATTTGTCGTAAGATAATTGACATTAGTCCGAGGAAAAAAATAATTATTTGGAGAGTGTAAGGATTATGCCATTTCAAACAAGTAATGAGTAAATTCGTGAAGGTGAGAGGGAAAGAAAGTCAAAAAAAATGAATTTTCGTCCAAGTTTGGCACGTTGGGATAAAATACGACCAGAGCTAAAGTACTCGGTATTTATGGGCTACTGCCATGCAAGGTACCACATGACCAAGATAGTAAGGTGTATAAGTTATGTGAAAAGTGAGTAGTATTTTAAGTAATTTGAGATCATTTTTAGTTATGTACATAATTGATTAACTAATATTTTTTGTGGAAGATTAGTTAATTAATTATAAAAATTGGAAAGTCTTGAGCCCCCTAACGTGTCAACAATATAGGATTAACTAGATGACTCATAAATCTAGTTAAATAGCTAGCAATTCCCATTTCTCCTATTTTAAATTCAATGAAGTACAAAAAAACAAATCTTGTTTCTTCTAACTAATTCAACAAAGAAGAATAGAAGTCTTAGTTGAAAGTTCCTTTTATTAAATTATCTTAAGGTAAGTTCTGGTCCAAGTTTAACAAATGGATTGAGAAGACTTCCAAAGAATCATCAAGATTATTTTTGAAGGTGCGAGAGTATGAATTCAATAAGGGAAAATTAGATTAAATATGCTTGGCAGATTATGCTATGCAATCTTGAAGCAAAAAGAATTAAATCATTTGTTTGTTTGTCGGTTGCTCAATTTACAAGACCAGAAAGAAAGAAATTTATTTGTGATGTGTGTTCACCAACTCCTTAATTGTGAATCGGTCCAAGTGTGTTAAGGCTAAGCTTTTCCTTCATTTTGGCATATCCCAGAATTTACGTATATTTTGCTAGTCTCGCAAGTTACAATATTCTCTTTATCGGGACTTCATATTCATTTGAGTATTTCCTTCTTCCAGTCAAGAGAGCAGAGAGTTTATATATATAGTATTAAATTAGTTTCATTACCATCGAGCTATAATCGATGGGAAGGCCCCTATTTGGGCAACCTCTGATCAGATGGTAAGTTATATACCGAGCCTACTGTGGTCGAGCGCCTATGAGCAAGCCCAGTTGGTCGAGATACAAAGCCTAGTATGGCCGAGCGCCTATGAGCGAGCCTAATACGGCAGAGCAGTTTTATATATATATATATATATATATATATTTACCGAGCCTTATAGGGACGAACAACTATTTTACTTATTACATTGAGAGAATTGAGTCAGTATCAGCAGGTAAGCATACCATCAGATTATCTTTAACTTCCAACTACCTGCAGTTTCTATATTATCAGTTTAGTTTCAGCTTTAAGTATATTGCCTTACATACTCGGTACATTATTCGTACTGACATTCTTTTGTTGGGGATGCTGCATTCATGCCTGTAGGTATAGACAAACAGTTTGACGAGCCCTCATAATAAACGAGGTTAGCATTCAACGAAGGATCGGTAAGACTCCACCTCATTTGGAGTGCAGCCAAGTTTATGAGTCATCGTGTCAGCATTTTGCTACAGACTTATGGGTAGGCCGGTACCCTGTCCCATTTGATGTCAAATAATCTTAGAGGCTTTGTAGACAAAGGTTCATTTTGTAAGGTATGTCAGAGGCCTTGCCGGCCTACATGTATTCATGTATTAAGAACGATAGTTTATTTATATAGTGTTGCCCACTTACAGTTGTACATTATGAGTTGTGGCCATGTTGTCCATGATATTTACAAAAGGAATGAGTTCAACCAACTCGACCTATGTATGTTATAGTTTTGATCGAATGATTATGAGTTAAATAGTGGTTCACTCGGGCCAGCTCGGCATCGGGTGCCAGCCTCGCCTCCCCAGGTTCGGGGCGTGACAAAGTGGTATCAGAGCAGTTCTGTCCTAGGGAGTCTACAAGCCGTGTCTAGTAGAGTCTTTGTTATGGGTGTGTCATGCACCACACTTATAAACATGAGGCTACAGGGCATTTAGGATTGTCACTCTTTCTTCTTACTCTAGATCGTGTCATAAAGCTCAATTTCCTAACTCTATCTTATTCATGATACGACGATGCTTACATCCATAAAGACAATTGGTAAGAGATATAGTTGTGGAAGAAGCTGAGTCAGAGGAGCTCGATTTTTGCATCATGCTTATGATGGATAAATTTGAGGTATTCAACAAATCATGTGTGTACTAAGACGTGTAAGCTTCTTAATAAGGATTCCTAAGGCAAGAATGTCTATCCACTCTTATGGTAAAAAGGAATAAGAGAATCTGAAGGTAGACACAAGTTTCAGCAAGTAAAAGAAGCAAGGTGAAGAAGGGTACGAGGTACCCAGTTAATGAAGAATTAACAATATTTATAATTCAAGCAGATAAATATGGTCATTTGAGATACCTTCAATTGTAACAGAGGTATGTACAATTAGCCACACCCATCTCAATTATGCTCCATGGGTGCTAACAAAAATAATTAAGAGAAGGACGAATATCAGGAACCGGCTGGGGTTAGAGTAACCCATAATGATGGTTGGATTGCTTGCGTTAGTTGACATTTACGAAGGATATTGTGAATGTGCTAAAAAAATCTCCTTGTGCGACACCCATATGGTACACTCATAAATAATACAGCTAAATATGGGTACTATAAAGATAGGAACTGGAAGCCTTGAAGGATAAATGTTACCTTAATATGGCTCCCGTCCCTAGTAAAGAAAGAATGTTAGGCAACTCGAAGAGCCAGTAGATGGAGCAGGGGGAGCTAAAAGCAAAGGAACGTACTGTTAAAATTTTAAAAATAAAGTGTTAGATAGAAATGTTAGCAGGAAATGAGAAGAGAGTTAATGAATCGTTATGAGTAAGACATGATGGATGGATGACAACGGTAGAAAAAGAAAATGACGGTATTATAGGATATATAGTCAAGTGAAGGACAACACGAGAGGATCCAGGCTTTGAGGCGGTAAAAGAGTATATGCCATAAAGTTAAAACCTCATTTTGAAAAATAAGTTTATGACTCCAACGTGACTACCAGAAGGGAGAGTTAATCCCCAGAGTAATAGAAATCAATATGGGCTGGTGAACAAGATAAACTAAACATGAATTAGGGGCTAAGTGATTTGATAATAGTGAACATCATGAGAATTTCAGATTGCGTTCCGGCGATAATAGAATGGACCACAAGAGAAGATTCATGAGAAATTCAGAGAATGGTCATTCAGGAAGACACGTCCCTAAAGCAAGTAATGTGAGCAAAGTTCAGCGTAATGGACTGTATGTACCAGTTATACTAAGCGTCACCTTAGTGTGTAAGAAATTTTGTTATCCTTGGTACAAAATATTATCGCAAGGCGACTAAGGGTCATCGACGATGTGAAAAGATGCCAGAGATGAAAAGGTAAAACATCTATACGTAGATCATCATAGAACTAAATCTTAGTACTCCCCTAAAAGGGGAAATTGGAGTAATGTGACATTAAGACAGAATTAAGTTGTTCTAATAACTATGGAATGGTAAAGGAAGAGTGTGATAAAAATGAGAAAGGAATGAGATTGCACTTATCCGAGTCCTACATATATGCTATGATTCCGGAATGTTATGTAAGCACAACATCAGAAAAAAGGAAGTACGGGTTCCTGCCTGGAATGTTATTGATAAATAAGGAGCCAATGCAAGACGTAAGTTGGACAAAGGAAATAACCCAAGAGAGACTACGCGGAATATGGATGTCAGAATGGACCGACGAGTAGTTAATAGTTGATTCAGGAAGAGCCTAGTCATGACTAGACAAGAAGTCAAAGACAAATCAGCAGATCATACAAGATGAATGTAGTAAACCCCAACATGGAGAATTCTGGCTCGCAGTAACGTCATTATAATACTTGAGATATATTCAAATAGGGGTCGGGGTAGTTAAAGGTACCGTATGAGTGTTACAGAAATAAAGAAAGTGATGCTGGGTAGACAGTCAAAATATCAGTTCAGAAGCAACCCTACAAGCACAAGGATACGGAGGTAAGCAACTACGGATAATTATAGGCAAAGAAGGACATCAAAATTTTCGTAATAAGCTCACAACTTTACGAGAGTCAAGGGTTCTCCCTGAGTACTTCAACGAAAAATTAGTTGAGTAAATAAGGAAGAAGACTTCAACCTAAGCACAACGACCTAAAGAGGAAATGGTCGTGTAACAACAGTCTTACAACAACATTGTAAGCACTCCAAAGGAAAGTGGCACCTACCGTGGCTAATGAACGTGAAGTAAGAATAAAAGTAATATTCGAGATCATATGAGTTGCACGAAAATTCTGGCATGTGTGGGCACTAATATAATTTATGTATGGACGCAACAAGGGGCCAGAAAGACCAAGAAACGTAATAGCATACGCTGAAAGAAAGCTATGATGGAACGAAAGAAATTATTTGATCAATGATCCAGAGTTGCTTACGTTATGAACGCACATAAGGGTTCGGAGTTTTATACATGCAGCATATACTGTTGTAGAAGATTCTAGTATACGTCAAAGGAAAGAATTGAGCCCAGAACATAGACAAAAGATTATTGTTAAAGGATTGTATCATGCATATTCCGCAGCGCCCATGAAAGGATAAGCAGAATAACTAATATCATGAACCACATGTCGGTAGATAACTTAAGCCGACATAAAGGTCGATCAAAAGAAAAAGGAAACTAAAGAGTCACATCATCAGGAATTCGATTATTGGACCGAGAAGTTATAGGAATCATGATTGAGAAAATAACTTAACCACTCTTAATATTAGAGGTGCAAAAGAGATAGCATAACGACTATATTCTATAACGGCTCTACGATAAAGCCAGTTAGAAGAAGAACCAGCCTCATAAGAAGTTAGTATGGAGCTCCCACCAGATTGTATAGGAACAAGAGGTGCAAATATAATTATAAAGCTTCAAGTTATGGATGTGAATTATACCTATGTGGAAGAAAGGTCATGAAGGGGATACAATATGTGATGCAAAATTTTAAGGTAAGTAAGGTAAAGGTGGACAACGTACGTAATATTCAAATGCAGAAGGTTGTGAATTGTCCATACTTCAGACAAAGGGCTAGAAGCGCTGGGATTCGGTATCCAGGAATGATAGCAGCGTCGTCAATGGCATACCTTCCAGCCTATGGTTTCTAAGTACTGAAAGGTCTAATGAGAGAGTAAAAGAAGATTTAGAGACAATGTGATGTCTCCGTGTTCCATAAGATCATAAGGAAATCGATCGTAAGCTAAAGTATAATAGTACGACAAGGTTTTAGAAAAACAAGAGTAGGGATAAAAAGAAGGCAAGTGAGAAGGTGACGAAAATGGATAAGTCCTCGGAACTAAGCTCGTGAAAACAAAAGAGCTGATGGTTTCTCTAAGTTATTGAAAGCTCAACATAGCCTAAGCGAACTCAAAAGCGTCTAAGACTAATAGCATTTAGAATAAATGAAATGTTGCCCTGGTAGTAGAATAAGGGTGTAATTATTATAAATAAAGGAAGACGTGTGGGCCTTCGATTGAGTAATGAGTTCATGAATTGTACAGAATTGAAATACCCACGTACGATGAATCACATTGGGATGACCATGATATGAGATAGGGTTATGGAAGTACAGTATCGCCCCCGGGTGGATCTAGAAAACCACTTCAAATGTTCCACGATTCAACGTAATCCCTAATGATTACGTAAGAGGTTTCAAGTTATCAGTTGTTAGAGTGTCGATCAATATCGAGGTGAATCAATAATGGTTGGATAAGGGTTAAAAAATATGAGATGAGAGTAGGTCATCATTCTTAAGATGAACAATAACGAGGAAGAATTAAAGGACTTATATTATGCATACATGACAAGCAGCGAGAGAATAACCTGGAGTTGGTCGCAAACCTCAGTATCAATAAATCGAAATACGAGTTACGATATAGTATGGTCTACAAGAGAAACGTCGCATAAAGTGCATTTACAAAGTCGTAGAGGCTGCATGATCGAAGGTAGAAACAGTTATGAGATTGGAAGGATTCCGACTATAAGTCGTAGTGTGAGAAAGAGGCCTAAAGGGGAGAATTCCCTGGCCTTTGGATTTATTCACAAAACAACTGCCTAAATGGCAAGGGGAGTATTAAGGTATTCACAAGAGCAATAAGTTATGCAAATGATAAAAGCATCAGTCAACATTCGAGGACGAATGTTCCAAAGGGGGGAATGATGGTACGCCCCACAATATTACGTCGATATTATGTCCCGCAGTATTATATTATGATGATGTTATGCTTCGCAGTATTAAATTACGACGATGTTGCACCCTGTACTATTGTACGTTGAATTTATCGTAAGGTAATTGACATTAGTCCGAGAGAAAAAATAATTATTTGGAGAGTGTAAGGATTATGCCATTTCAAACAAGTAATGAGTAAATTTGTGAAGGTGAGAGGGGAAGCAAGTAAAAAATGAATTTTCGTCCAAGTTTGGCACGTTGGGATAAAATACGGCCAGAGCTAAAGTACTCGGTATTTATGGGCTAGTGCCATGCAAGGTATCACATGACCAAGATAGTATGGTGTATAAGTTATGTGAAAAGTGAGTAGTATTTTAAGTAATTTGAGATCATTTTTAATTATGTACATAATTGCTTAACTAATAATTTTTGTGGAAGATTAGTTAATTAATTATAAAATTGGATATGTCTTGAGCCCCCTAACGTGTCAAAAATATAGGATTAACTAGATGAATCATAAATCTAGTCGAATAGCTAGCAATTTCAATTCCTCCTCTTTTAAATTCAATGAAGTACAAAAAAACAAATCTTGTTTCTTCTATATATTTCAACGAAAAAGAATAGAAGTCTTAGTTGAAGGTTCCTTTTATTAAATTATCTTAAGGTAAGTTCTGGTCCAAGTTTAACAAATGGATTGAGAAGCCTTCCAAAGAATCATCAAGATTGTTTTTGAAGGTGCGAGAGTATAAATTCAATAAGGGAAAATTCGATTAAATATGCTTGGCATATTATGCTATGCAATCTTGAAGCAAATATAATGAAGTCATTTGTTTCTTTTTCGGTTGCTCAATTTACAAGACCAGAAAGAAAGAAATTGATTTGTGATGTGTGTCCGCCAACTCCTTAATTGTGAATCGGTCCAGGTATGTTAAGGCTAAGCTTTTTCTTCATTTTGGCATGATCTCGTCATTACACAAGTTTGATAACGAGGCACAAAGAAAAATTCAAATCCCGGAATTTACGTATATTTTGCTAGTCTCGCAAGTTACAATATTCTCTTTATCGGGACTTCATATTCATTTGAGTATTTCCTTCTTCCAGTCAAGAGAGCAGAGAGTTTATATATATAGTATTAAAGTATTTTCATTACTATCGAGCTATAATCGATGGGCAGGCCCCTATTTGGGCAACCTCTGATCAGATGGTAAGTTATATACCAAGCCTACTGTGGTCGAGCGCCTATGAGGGAGCCCAGTTGGTCGAAATACAAAGCCTAGTATGGCCGAGCGCCTATGAGCGAGCCTACTATGGCAGAGCAGTTATATAGTTATATATATATATATATATATAGAGGGCCGAACAACTATTTTACTTATTACATTGAGAGAATTGATTCCGTATCAGCAGGTAAGCATATCATCAGAGTATCTTTGACTTCCAGCTACCTGCAGTTTCTATATTATCAGTTTAGTTTCAGCTTTCAGTATATTGCCTTACATACTTGGTACATTATTCGTACCGACGTCGTTTTGTTGGGGACGCTGCATTTATGCCTGCAGGTATAGAAAAATATTTTGACGAGCCCTCATAGTAAACGAGGTTAGCATCAGCGAAGGATCGGTAAGACTCCACCTCATTCGGAGTGTAGCCAAGTTTATGAGTCATCGTGTAAGAGTTTTGCTACAGACTTATGTGTAGGCCTGTACCCTGTACCATTTGATGTCAAATAATCTTAGAGGCTTTGTAGACAAAGGTTCATTTTGTAAGGTATGTCAGAGGCCTTGACGGCCTATATGTATTCATGCATTAAGAACAATAGTTTATTTATATAGTTGCCCAGTTACAGTTATATATTATGAGTTGTGGTCATGTTGGCCATGATAGTTACAAAAGGAATGAGTTCAACCAACTCGACCTATGTATGTTATAGTTTTGATCGAATGATTATGAGTTAAAGAGTGGTTTGCTCGGGCCAGCTCGGCACTAGGTACCAGCCACGCCTCCCTAGGTTCGGGGCATGACAGCAGTGTTATTTTTGTGTGCCCAATGTGGATGGGCTTCGAGAGCTGATATTAGCAGAGGCCCATAGCTCGCGGTATTCCATCCATCCGGGTGCCGCGAAGATGTATCAGGATTTGAGACACCAGTATTGGTGCAGGCGGATGAAGAGAGATATTGTTGAGTATGTAGCACAGTGTCTTAACTGCCAACAGGTCAAGTATGAGCACCAGAGACCAGGTGGATTACTTCAGAGGTTAGATATTCCGGAGTGGAAGTGGGAGAGGGTCACTATGGACTTTGTGGCTGGGCTTCCACGGACTTTAAAGGGTTTTGATGCTATTTGGGTCATTGTGGATAGATGGACTTAGTCCGCGCACTTCATTCCTGTCAGCACTACTTATACTTCAGAATGATTAACTGGTATTTACATTAAGAAGATTGTCCAATCGCATGGAGTTCCGGTTTTCCGACAGAGGTAATCAGTTCACATCTCAGTTTTGGAGGGCCGTACAGAGAGGTATGGGTACTGAGGTAGAGTTTAGCACTGCATTTCATCCTCAAACTGATGGGCAGTCGGAACGGACTATTCAGATTTTGGAGGATATGTTGCGTGCTCGTGTGATTGATTTTGGTGGTTCATGGGATCAGTTTCTGCCACTAGCGGAGTTTGCATATAATAACGGCTACCAATCCAGTAATTAGATGGCCCCGTATGAGGTTTTATATGGCAGGAGGTGTAGATCTCTGGTTGGTTGGTTCGAGCTCGGTGAGGCTAAGTTATTGGGCACAAATTTGATTCAGGATGCGTTGGAGAAAGTGAAGTTGATTCAGGAGCGACTTCGCACGGTGCAGTCTAGGCCGAAGAGTTATGCGGATCGGAAGGTCCGGGATGTGTCTTTTATGGAAGGTGATAAGGTACTGCTAAAGGTATCAACCATGAAGGGTGTTATGAGGTTCGGAAAGAGAGGAAAGTTGAGTCCACGGTTTATTGGTTCTTTTGAGGTGCTTCAGAAGATTGGAGAGGTGGCTTACAGGCTTGCCTTACCACCCAGCCTATGGAGTGTTCATCCGGTATTTCATGTGTCGATGCTGAGAAAATATGTTGGTGACCCGTCTCATGTGTTAGATTTCAGCACAGTTCAGCTCGAGGATGATATGTCATATGAGGTCGAACCAGTAGCAATTTTGGCTCGCGAGGTCAGAAAGTTGAGGTCCAAGGATATAGTTTCAGTGAAATTACAGTGGAGGAGGCTACTTGGGAGACCGAGCGGGAGATGCATAGCAGATATCCTCACTTGTTTGAGACTCCAGGTATGTTTCTAGACCCGTTCGAGGATGAACGTTTGTTTAAGAAGGGGAGAACGTAACGACCCGGTATGTCGTTACATAGAACCTGCATTATAATTATTGTTATTGACATGTCATAGGTTGTTCATACTTTTATTAATGTGTTAGAGTTGGTAGACTCGAAATCGGAATGGTTATAGTGAGTAATTAATCATTTAATCTTTAAAAATAGCCTTAAAATGGGAAAAGTTAACTCAGAGTTGACTTATTGGTAAATGACCTCGGAATGCAGATTTTATGGCTCATATAGCATCGTTAGGTGATTTGGGACTTAGGAGTGTGTTCAGAATATTTTTGTGATGTCCGGTGTAGAATTAAGCTTGATTTGGCGAAAGTTAGTTTTTGGTGATTTCCGGTCAGTAGTGGAAAATAGGCTATCGGGATCAGAATGGAATTCCAACAGTTGGAACTGGTTCGTAATGTCATTTTGGATATGTCTGCAAAATTTCACGTCAATCGGAGTTGTTTTGGATAGTTTCGACATCGTTGGTGGATTTTAGAAAATTGAAAGTTCTTAGGCTTGAATCCGATGTGATTTTGGTGTTTTGATGTTATTTTTAGTGTTTTGAGAGTGCAACTAAGTTTGAATGATCATATGTGATGTGTTGGTATAATTGGTTTGGGTCCCTAGGGGCTCGGGATTGATTTCGGGTGATTAACGGACACTTCCGGACTTGAAAGATTTGCTGATTTGCTGGTGTGTTGCAGGGTGTAATTTTGTCTATGCGATCGCAGGGTGTCTTATGCGATCGCATAGGCCAGTGAGTGGGGGTCCAAGAATTTTTTCTGTGCTATCGCACTTGAGGAGTTGCGATCGCGGAGTAGAGGGAGTGCAAGTTGTGCGATCGCGTAGGAGGGGGTGCGATTGCACAAGGGTCGTGGCGCGTGGGGGACAGGGTAGCTGGTACACTATGCGATCACATGAGGGAGTGGATAAGACATTGTGCGAACGCGCCTGGGAGCGTGCGAACGCACATGGTGTTTTATTAAAATCTGGGCAGAATATAATTAAACCCTTCCGCGACCATTAACCCTTTTACACCATTTTTTGAACGGAAAAGAGCTTCGACGCAATTTTTGAAGAAGGGAAATCATCGTTCTTCATTGAGGTAAGTATTTTGGACCCAAAAACTCGATTATAGGTGATTAAGGAACATAATATCAGTGTTTAATTCATGAAAATCAGTAGAAAAAAATGGGATTAGGGCTTGAGATTATGAGACCTTTAGGGGACGATTTGAGGGGTCAAACGAACCCTGATTTTAGCATTCTTATATGTACGGACTCGTGAGATGATGAAGAACATTTTGGTATAAGATTTGTCGAGTTCCGAGACGCGGTCCCGGGGGACGGGTTTTTGCTAATTTCGGGTTTTATGCTAAAAATCGATACTTTTCAATTGGAATTCATTCCTTTAGCATAATTTGATGATAAAAATCTGAACATGGTAGATTTGGAGCACTCGGGAATTGATACGAGAGGCAAGCGGGTCGCAGAGTAGCTTTTCGGGCTAGTTTGAGGTAAGTAATGTCTTTAAATCCTGTCCTGAGGGTATGAAATCCCGGACCTTGCATCCTTTCACGGATTTTGGAATGCAAAGATTGGAAATATATTCTTTTTTAGGAAACTATTGAGTTGCGAAATAAATCCTATACTTAGTGGTATTGATATATTTTGATATGTTTTGGGCTGTAAGCCATGTTTGGGGCCTAGTGCCAATATGTTTACCCCTTAGGGGCTGTTTTTACTATTTTCCTTACTTGATATGTCATGACTTTCACTCACCTTTTTCTTGAAAATTGTTTTGACACTCAGAGTATTTTGATATTATTTCTTGAAAATGAAACACTGTCTTTGGGTCGAGAACCCGGTATAATTATAGCCCGAGTGGCATGTTGAGAGTGTCTGACTGAGTGAGGCCGCGGGCCAATATTGTGAGGATGTTATGATACGAGAGAGGCCGAGGGCCAATATTGTAAGTGATTTATGCCATGATGTGGCTTTTTATAGCGCTTGGGCTGTGGGAGCCCCTCTGGATTCTGTACACACCCCCAGTGAGCGCAGGTACCTAATGAGTGCAAGTGATTGCCCGCGGGGCTGATTCTGAGTGACTTTGAGGTTGCGCGATGGGCTGATACTGAGCTATGAGGTTGCCTGCTGGGGTGATACTGAGTGATGGTGAGGTGATGAGGGAAATGTTATGAGAGATGATTATGGCCCGAGGGGCAGATTTATGATGATATTTTACTGAATTTTTGACAATGGTTCACTTCATTTTTCAAACTGATTTTGCTGAGCGTTTTACTGAGAAATATTGGAAAATATACTTGTTTCAAAGGATTTTTCTGGAAATTGGTTTTCGAACTTATGTATACTGTATTGAGACTTGATGTTTTACAGTTTTGTTGATTGGTGTTTTGTGCTGTGTGTTTCTTATTCTCAGATGTGATTTATTTTCATTACTACTGTGTTGGCGTACTCATCATTAATCCCTACACCCCTATGTGCAGATCCAGGTACTAGTGTTGAGCAGTAGCCATCTTCGTTCGTTAGCAGCAGCTTTACGGGATTTGGAGGTAGCAGTCTAGCGTCCGTAGCTTCTCCATTTTCCTTCCTTTATTAGTATTAGTGTTTATTTCATAGACATTGTTTAAGACATTAGCAGAGTTAGTTTTATTTCTTAGATGCTCGTGACCATGTTGACTCCAGTATTTGGAGGTTTTTGTTTAGATTGTTAGATTATTATTGGGACGTAAAGACTTAAAAGAATTTTTTATGCTTTGTTTGCTGGTTATTATTGATTTGTGAAATATTATAATAGAACGAATGGGTAGTTATGTGATGGTTGGCTAGCCTAGTTCCACTATAGGCTCCATCACGACCTGTTAGGATTTGGGGTCGTGACACTTAGATTCCACACATACTTGACATTTATTTGTCGCATTCAAACTTAGGCAATATTTTCCGCAAGGTTTTATAATTGACATGACCCAAACATACATGCCATAATTCATTTGACTCAAGTAAGTAAGACGAAGCTGAAATTTTATTATTACTTTCAACAACCATTACATTCAGCTTGAAAAGTCCCTCGGTGAGGTAACATTTTCCTACAAATATCTCGTTCTTACTTATTACAACCTTATCGGATACAAATACACATTAAAGCCATTCGTAACAAGAAGTCTAGCAAAGACTGAATTCTTCCTAATATCGGGAACATGGAGGACGTTGTTCAAAGTACCACTTTGCCAGACGTCATTTTGAGAAATATCTTCACACATCCTTCAATCTTGGACATTGCAGCATTTCCCATAGAAAGCGTCTCATCGGGTCCAACATGACATAAGTAGCAAAAGCTTCTCTAACAACACAAACATGGCGAGTGGCTCCAGAATCAATCCACAACTCTTTAGGATTTTCCACCAAGTTGCATTCGGAAAGCATGGCACACAAGTCATCAACATCATCATGCTTTTCAACCATGTTTGCTTGACCCTTCTTTTTGTCTTTCTTCGGAGCACGACACTCCGTATATTTTTGTCCAACTTTTCCACAGTTGTAAGCAATTTCCACTGAACCGCTTCTTGCTTGGGTTGTATTTTGGTCCAGAAGCTTTCTTCCTCTTTTTGTTGTCTTCAACAATATTTGCTTCTATTATTGTTGAGTTTCCATGGCC
Organism: Nicotiana undulata; assembly: GCA_005239495.1. Classification (NCBI taxonomy): domain Eukaryota; kingdom Viridiplantae; phylum Streptophyta; class Magnoliopsida; order Solanales; family Solanaceae; genus Nicotiana; species Nicotiana undulata. The sequence continues at coordinate 39,128 of ML246465.1, forward strand.
TCTCTTGTCAGTAGCTTTGTTGTCCTCTTCGATTTTAAACCGAACAATGATATCTTCAAGGGACATCTCCTTGCGTTTGTGTTTCAAATAATTTTTGAAGTCCTTCCACAACGGAGGCAACTTCTCAATCATCGCTGCTACTTGGAATGCTTTATGATGACAAGATCTTCAATGAAAATTCTGTTAGTAAACATAATAAAATTAATACTACCAACATTAGTATTAATTCTACTTATACCTTCAGCAAGGAGATCGTGAATAATCACTTGCAATTCCTGGACTTGGGTAATAACAAATTTCTATCTACCATTTTGTAGTCCAAAAACTTTGCAGCAATGAACTTTTTCAACCCGACATCTTCAGTTTTGTATTTCTTTTCAAGCGCAATCCACAGTATTTTTGACGTTTCCACGCCACTGTAGAAGTTATGTAAAGCATCCTCCAGCCCGCTTAGAATATAATTCTTTGTCACGACCAAAAATACCTTTTCGTGATGGCGCCTGTCGTGAAATCAGGCAAGCCAAATATTTCATTTGTTAAAAGTTATTTTTCAGGAAAAACCACCACATTTACAGCAAGTCTCGTTTTTATAAAGCATCTAAGATTTGAACATCATTAATAAAATAAATAAAAAAACTCGATCCCAGATCTAATGTCACCGAGTCATGAGCTACTACAATGTAAGGATGTCAAAATACAAACTAGACAACATAGTATAAAATAATAAAAGTGCGACACGAAGATAGAGAAGGAGAAGACGAGGTTGCGATCGCCAGCTGCTACCTAGACGACTCCGAAAGAAACTCTGACAACCGCTTAGCAACCACTACCGGGTCCAGATATACCTAGATCTTCCCATGAGGTGCAGGGGGTAACGTGAGTACACCAACTCAGTAGTAATGAACCCATACTATGGGATGAGAGGTAGTGACGGACTAAACCTTGAAATTACAATAACAGCGTACCAAAATTAGACATGTTCACAAATTATCTGAAAATGAACAAAATATGCCAAGTATGACCAACGCTCTCTACGCGCCAACATATATATGAAACCGGAGTGGAAATTCTTATAGTGCTCACAGCTCTCACACAGAAGTCCACTCAGTACTGTATATGGCTCTCATGCCTAGGGAAAATCCATCCCGGAATATGCATAAACACCGGTGACCGTAGTCACTCAGTACTGAGGAAAAAGGCCAATCTAGCCCCACGAAGAAGATCCATCTCCGGATTACAACACTCGGACAAGATACATGCCCAGGGAATATCCATCCCTCCATATCATCAACTTTGGACAAGATCCATCCCTCAATATCAATGCGCGCACTGGGGGTGTAAAGACTCCGGAGGGGCCCTATTGGCCCAAGCGCTATATCAAGCCAACGAAGGCATGATTAAAGTAACGCTGAGGTGTGCAGTCCGACCTCATAACTGTCTCATTAATAGGCTCTCGACCCCACTCAGTCATTACTCTCCAGTCTCGCTTACATGGGCTCACAGATGCATGAATTAGCCTGAAACCATGATAAATATGTAAATTTTAACAATTACCGAGACTGAGGCATGAAATGATATGTTATGACAGGACTGAGTACATGAAATCAAATAAAAACATAAGGAGACAACAATATACGGCCATTCGGGTCTCAGCATTTTCGGCATGAAGCCTTAACATTTAACTTAGCATGATTTCCAGAATTTTTACATGTAAACGACCGCTCGGGTCTCAACAGTATCGGCGTGAAGACTTAATATACAAAATTTATCATGATTCCTAACATGTTCACATTATTCACATTGATAGAAGCACAGATATCATTAGGGAATAATCACTAAACTGTTCCATGGGATTAACCAGGGCACAAGCCTCACGGTCCATGCCCGCACGCCCGCCACGTAGCATGTGTGTCACCAATACTAATCACATAACAAATAGTTCGGGGTTTTTAACCCTCATAACCAAGTTAGGAAACGTTACTTACCTTAAGACCGGCTAAAATCCTAGCCCGTTGTGCCTTTGCCTCTAGACACGGCCTTTGAATGCTCCAAATCTTTCAAAAATCAGATTTATACCATCAATGAATGCTAAGGAACAAAACCCATTCGAAAATTATCAAACTTTACCCAAAATCCTGAAATTGGCCAAATCCGACCCCTGGGCCCACGTCTCGAAATCCGATAAAAATTACATCACAAGAATCTTCATCCTCCCAGAAGTCTATACATACCAAGAACATCAAAATCGAACCTCAAATGACCCATCAAATCCTCATTTTAAAGTCTCTAATTACAAGCCCTAATTACCCCTATTTTGGTACTAATTTCCCACAATTTCACCACTAATCAGTCCATAAATTGCATATAAATGAGTTATAAGTCCAAAAGTCTTACCTCCACGAAGAACCCTCAAATTTATCTTCAAAAACCCTTCAAAAAGCTTCAAACCCAAGCAAAAATGGTGGAAGAATGACAAAAATTTGCTAAGGGTCCTTTTTATATATTCTGCCCAGCTATTTCCGCACCTGTTGTCCTTTTATCGCACCTGTGGTCCCAGGTGCGCACTTGCGCATTCCACTTAAAGAGCCATTTTCCGCACCTGCGATGCAACCTCTACACCTGCGACTCCGTAGGTGCAGCAAAAACCTTGCACCTGCGTCTCTCCTCCAGCCTAGACAAAATCCGCACATGCGCCCCCTTTTCCGCACTTGCGGCCATCGCACCTGCGGCTTCCCTTATGCAGGTACGGCCACACCAGCAAAACAGCACCAGTAGCATTTATGGTGTGTTTTCCAAATTCCAACTCCCCGATGGCTATCCGAAATCATCCCGAGCCCCTCGGGACCCCAATCAAAAATACAAACAAGTCATAAATTATCACCCGACTTAGTCGAACCCTCGGAATACCCAAAATAATATCAAAACACAAAAATCACCTCAAATTCAAGCCTATGAACTTAGAAACTTCCAAATTTCGCCTAAGATGCTGAAACCATCCAAAACACGTCCAATTGACATGAAAATTTGCACACACATCCAAAATGACACTACGAAACTGTTCCAACTTCCGGAAATCCATTCCGACCTCGATAGCTAATTTTTCACTTCCGACCGGAAATAGCCAAAAACTCAATTTCTCCAATTCAAGCCTAATTCTACTCCGGACATCAAAAACTACATTCCGAACACACTCCTAAGTCCCAAATCACCTAACATAGTTATTTGATCCATAAAATCTACATTCCAAGGTCGTTTACCTATAAGTTAACTCTGAGTTACTTTTCCAACTACAAAGCCAATTTAAGAGACTAAGTGTCTCATTCCTCACCACGACTACTCCGAGCCCGAACCAATCGACCCAACGCACCATAAAAGAGCTGAGCATACATGATAAAGAAGAAGTAGGGGAAACGAGGCTAATATCACGGAACGACCGGTCGGGTCGTTACATTCTCCCCCACTTAAACATATGTCCGTCCTCGAACGTGCCCAGAGTTGTTCCAAAAACCAAAAACATTGCCATGTAGACTACTATGCACATACCCGGGGTGATTCCACGTCACTGTAACGACCCGAACGGTCGTTACGTAGAACATGCATTATTTTCACTGTTTCTGCCTTGTCATAGCTTGGTTAGACT
>ML246466.1:673-77097 GCA_005239495.1 Nicotiana undulata
GTCGCTCCACACGGTGAGCTGTCTTCTTGGCGTTCTCCTGACAGCACCTCCGGAGCCTTCTAGTTTCCTTTTGCTCAGTCTTTTGTTCCAGACTGCGGCTTGTATATTTTGAATATGTATTTTCTACAGTTGTATCTATGTAGCCGCCCGTTGACACTGTGACACTAGTCCTGGCACACACCTGTTGTAGTTGTCGGGGTTGTATATATATTGGGCATAGCTGTGGATCAGCTTGTTTCTACGGCCTTGCCCCCTGTCGTTATTGTATTCCGCACTTTCATTGTTATTGTTGTTCGTTGGCTTGCCTAACTCCACCGTTAGGCGCCATCACGACCTGGACCGATTTTGGTCGTGACACAATAATTTCCAAAGGGCTCAAAATTAGCATCTTCGAAAAGAAAGGAACATGGAAAAAAAGTCGTGGTCACGTTGAAAAAGCCGCCTAGGCGGCCAAGACCAGTCGGGGCTTGGAATTAACGCCCATTTTGGCCATTGACTCCTTCAACTACTTGTGGCTTAGTGTAACATGCCATCATGCCGCATGATCAATGTGTATCTAAATCTCTGTCTCTAACGACTTCTACTTTTTATGTTCTTTTGCTAATCCAAAACCGTCATCAATGAGGTTTAGCAGTAATGTCACAATCGATAAATCCTAGACCTCTTTAGGTATAAGGTTCATTTTCTTCCTATGATATTATAGTTAAATTAATTTAACTCTTAAATCTTGATATATTTCAGTATTAGACGGTGATGATATATTATGCACCCTGGAGTTGTCTACTTACATATTATTGAAAAATCGCCACGTCATAAATGAATGTGAAGTGGATTCAATGGCAATTTCGTTCCATGATACTATTATTTTATGAATTTTTTCCTTTTTGTCGTTAATTATATTAAAGAAAATACCTATCTGAACAAATAATTGATTACAAGAAGTTGAGGGAATATTATCGAAGGTGTCATTTAACTTTATCGAGTCATCCAATTGCCAAATTACGTAAATTTAAATAAAAACCACATGCTTATTGTTGGTCCAAAGAAAGACCACTTGTCACCTTAATAACATTGGGACTTGCACGTACATTTCACATATTCAGACATAATTACCCATCTAAATCATAATAATCCAGTCATTCATAATATAGGAAAAAATGTCCTCTTCTATTAAGTTTTAGTCATAGTTTACGTGTAAATTATGAAGAAACTTTGATTTCACATGTCTCATTCATCAATTGAGACGTACCAATGGAAACTTCCTTAGTTCCCTAGAACTTTCTTGCCATTTGAGTACATTTTGTTCAAATTTCAGTCTGGAAGCTGAGATTGACGTCTTATTTGTGTTTATTGAAGAAATTTCAAGGGAGAGATGGAAAGATATTGAAAAAATAATTAAAAAATATGAGGCACCCATGTAACGACGTAATGGGATTTTAAAATAGACCAACCCCATGAAAATGAAAGTTGTTTGCCTATCCCCCCCACACAGATTTAGCCTTCACCATCGAATAAGGATCGCAATTATTCCTTTTTAATTTAGACTATATATCTGTATAAAAAATGTTAAAATAAAATAAATTTAAAGTTTTATTAATATTAAATTATATTGACTTTGCTTTTATATTTCAGTCGATTTGGCCAAAAATGACTTCTTTTCAAACGGAGTTTAATAAACAGTTTGCATTTGACAAATTTTTTGGAAATCTTTTTGAGTGACGAATTAGTGCAATTAGCGTTATTATTCTGAATTTGTGTATATTATAATTGCTCGAGCCATGTTAATATTTTATGTATCGTTTCAATTTTTTCGGATGTCCCGTAGGGACAGAGCACCATACCTCTACAAAGTAGGCACTCTTTTTTGGCCAAACATATTATCTTGAGTGAGTCTGTATGTAGTTTACTTCCAAAATATCATGTTCCCTTGTGTTGGTTTCTCATCTAAGAGCCTTCGGATTGGATTAATAACACAAAATCCTACGAAACAAGAAATTCTTAAAAAAGATACTTCCTCCCGTCCAATATAAGTGATTTTTTATCTGTTTTCACACAGATTAAGAAATTCACCTTTTAGCATTAATTAACAATGAAATTGACCATATTAACTTTTATTATCCCACACAAATACTCATAACACATACTCCAACACTATTTACTCCAAGAGCAATGTAAAAAGAATAATTAATTCATTCTTAAAATATAGAAAAAATCATTTATTTTAGACCACAAGAAAAATTTTAAAAAATCATTTATTTTGGACCGGAGGTAGTAAGTATATAGAAAATTCTTGATTTCATGTGATGATAAAAGTATGAGTTGACGCCACCACTAGTTTGACCATGGAACCCAATTTAGACTTTTTAGGTTTTGAAATATGTGCTTTCTTTGAAATTCTTGAGCACTTCAAAATTTCAACCCAACTATTTCACTTCAAAGCATTTGAGTGCGCAGACATTTGGTGCTCTTTTCCGTTTCGTTGTAGTTGAAACCCAACACTTTATTATCAGATAATTGGTGACAATACACTAAAATTAAAATAATATCATAAGACTTTGACTACTCAACTTTGCTACAAACCATGAAACCAACTTAAGGCAAAATAGTAAACTAATTCTCTGCGAGAGATGGACGATAGCTATTTGCCATTTGGTTTCAACCTTTCCTACAAGAAAACTGGGGAACAGATGAAAATTATTGGAAGAATTAATCTAAGTCATACTAGTTAATTTATTAATATAAAAAAAAACTCCATCTCAGTATCTAATAGGTCGTTGAAGAAGTTGAAGCATAATTCAGACTTTAACTACCATCTGAGATGCTCCAGACATAACATAACTCATATATGTTTTGATGATGATTTGATTTTATGTTGTAGAGCAGACATGATTTCCATAAACTTGTTACTGGAAAGATTTACTCACTTCTCTGAGGTCTCAGGTCTCAAGACCAACATGGAGAAGAGTGCACTATATATTGCTGGGGTTCCTAGGGAGTTCAAAGAAATTATCCTAGAAGAAATGCAATTCACACTAGGAGAGCTACCATTCAAGTATCTAGGAGTGCCATCGTCTTCCAAGAAATTGTCTATACAATGCCATTGATTGAGAAGATCACTGCCAGAATTAATTGTTGGACAACCAAATTCCTATCATACATCGGAAGACTTCAGCTACTCAAGAGTGTGATATTTGAAATGCAAACATACTGGGCGCAGGTGTTCCTATTGCCAAAGAAGATCATCAAATTAATTGTCACAGCATGTAGAACTCTTTTATGGATAGGAAGCAGTGAACCATCTAGGAAGACCTTGGTAGCTTGGGATACAATGTGTATGCCAATGTCAGCATGTGGGCTCAATGTTTTGGATATTTACTCCTGGAATAAGGCTGCCCTATGCAAGTTGATGTGGGTCGTCACTTCAAAGAAGGATACTCTATGGACCCATAGCTTCTATATAAAAGACAGAAGTGTTGAGAATATGAGTACTCCTAAGCAGGCTTGTTGGCTTGTTAGTAAGATATTTGATGCTAGAGACTGGTTCAGTCAAAAGAGCCCTGCTGATGATTTGGACAGCTTCTGCAAGCAAGGAAAATTCAGCATTAAAAAGCTCTACATTGCAACAAGACCCCAATACCAGAAGAGTCCCTGGAAAAGATTAACCATAACATCCAAAGCATTGCCAAAACACCAGTTCATTTGAATGTGATTACTCCAGAATCATATGGGCTACATTACTACAATGGATAGGAGAAAGACATCAGATAGGAAGCTGGGATAAGGAGATAGAAGGGATAACAAAAAGGGCTACCAACAAAATCAGTGGTGATATGTTCGTATTTCTATTTGCAACAGTGGTCTACCACACATGGGCTGAGATACACCACAAAAGATTTCAAGGAAAAAAGACAACCTGCAACAAGAGGATCAAAGAAATTGTATTGGATTTGCACATCCGAGGGCAGACAGAAGTCAAATGGCAAAAAGAGTTAGAAAGGCTACAGTTTCCCTAGCTAGTTTAAGTTGAAAGGTAGACAACAAAAGTTAGGTACTCTTAGTAGCAAAAACATGTTTGGTCATTTCTGTTTTTTTAATCAGCTTTTATTTTTAATAGATATTGGATATGGTCTAGCTCTAGAGTCCAATTGAGCTAGCGGATGTAAATATTATACTTGGTTAAATAAAATTTGATAGTTTAACAAAAAAAAACTCCATTTCTTTACACTTGTATGGGCAAAAAATTATCCCAGTTATGACGTCAACGTTAAGAGAGCCTTCGAAGGCTGCAACGGGTTATCGATATGATTTCAACAAAAGACGAAGACGGGGTAAAAGTGATCTGACAAAGAATGAAGGCGAGGTCGAGGAGACAACAGAGATAGAAGTCGAGGACGAGTACTCTCCTTAACAGAGTAGTAACGACTAGTTTTAAAGATAAGAATGTAAAGAGAATATTAGCGAATATTCTCGGAATCTTTACTGATAGTGTTTTGTGTCCAATGTTCCCTTATAAATAGAAAGATGTGTAGTTAAAGGAGGGTATTGGACACTCCTTGAAAAGAACAATACATTGACATTCTCTAGATTTTTTGCTTTATTACTTACATACAAAATACACCTTTTCTTGACATCTTTGTCTAACTTTTTTCCCCACAATCCGAGGAGAATCTAATATTCAAAGGCTCATTTATCAATGTCAGAAGGAATATCATAGGATTTCATCCCTTTACGGTTATCTCACAAGCATTTATAAATAAATGCCATTATATTTCATTTATTAACTTTGAATATTGTCTTCTTAGTTCTTGGGTCATTAAATATTGTTGTTGTTACATATTTACTGATATTTGACGAAACTAGCGACATTTCATCACGAAATCAGTTAAACGACCATTTGGATATTAATATTGGCTGAGATAAACTTTATTTTATTATTAAATGTTTAAACATAAATCTAAATTTTTGGTCAAATAGTTTGGCGCCATTCGTGAGAATTCTCTTCTCTGTGCGTACAAAGTTTCCATGGTAGGTAACCAAGGAAAGGAAAAGATGGCAACATATAATGTTCCCCTCAATCTTATGAACGCTATCAATGAAGACTATGACATACATGATGAGGGGATAACGCCCACGTCTCCCCCAGACAAGAAAGATCACCTCTACCTTTCAGCAGTACGACAAAAACTAAACGGGAAAGGACCCTCACCGTCCACGGTAGAGGGACGTCACTCGCGATGAAAAAGCTCCTCGAAGTATGGATAATTGATACCCTAATAAGCGTGCTCAATAAACAAGCTTCACGTACGACCACAGAAGCCACGAGGGCCCACGCAGTACAGTGAGGGGACGAACAGGGCGACCAACCAGATCCTCCAGCTTCAAGTAAAACTCACAATGTTATTAACAATGCAGGTGACAACATCCTCGCCGCCGTGCTGAAAAGAATGGAATAAATGAAAAACGAAAATAAGGAGCTCAAAGTCCAAATGAAAGAGCACCAGGAACAAGTAGACAAGATACCAGGCGCCCCCAAATTACTGCCAAAAGAGGACGCCGGTAGATTCATGGAGCAGCCATATAGCGCGAAAGCGACTCCACACGCCATACCAAATAATTTCAAGATTGCCCCATATCTCAGAATATACGATGGGACAACAGACCCCGAAGACCATTTGTCTCACTACGTCACCGTTGTGAAGGGCAACGACCTCACCAAGGAACATGTGTCCTCTATTTTGCTGAAAAATTTAGTGAAACCCTCATTAGAGGGGCATTAACATGGTATTCACTGATACCAGTCCTTTCTACAGAAACGTTCGAAGAGATCGCTGATAAGTTCATGACAGAGCATGGCAGGGCCAAGAAAGGCGAAACAAGAGTGAACGAGATCTTCGCCATCTAACAATCTCCAAGAGGGGGACTGAGGGACTTCCTCTCCTGGTTCAACAGGTTAAGGATGACCTTACCAGATGTCTCCGAAGAAATCGACGTTGCTAGTATGAAATCCACAATGCCTACTGTGCCAAGGTCATAGCTGACGATGATGACCTCAATGGACCAACTAGACGACTCATCTCGGTACAATCTGAGTCCAGGAAAGAACATAGAGATAACATAAGGAGAGATCACCCAGTCTCGCGGCCAGGTAGGGAATGACACCAACCCTACATCACGATGCCTGCTCCTTCGCCCTTTCGTTATAAAGATGGTCCATCTAGGCCGAGACCAGAACTCACAAGAACGATAGAGGTATTCCCCCCTATTATTTGCTCAATTTTTTGTGTTTCACCTACAGAGGTGGTCTATGCCTCGAGAAGGTAGGGAAGAAGGTGAAATGGCTACCAAAGATGAGGTCCTAACCCAACACCAGGAAATCTGACACCCTCTACGAATTCCACCAAGAATGCGGATACAAGACATATTGCATCGCCCTACGGCTAGAGGTAACAAACCTACTATAGGAAGGGCACCTCAAGGAAGTTCTAAGTGACAAAGGCAGGAACACCTTAGCAAGGGGTCGAGAACGTCCAAGCCCGCCGAAAGCACCTTCACCTACTCGTACCATCAATATGATTATTGGTAGCAGCGATGACGCCTCAAAAATGGCATCAAGTTCACCTCCACCCACAAGCTCAAAAAATCGATCACCCATGAAGGGATGATGGACTTGATTAAAGTATCATATTCGACAAGTCAGATGCCAACTGTTTGACTTTCCCTCACAATGATGCACTTGTCATTACTTTACGAATTTTAGATGTTGATGTTAAAAGAATCATGGTAGATGACGGAAGTGGAGCGTGCATCATCCATCCCCGAATCCTCGCACTGATGAGGCTCGAAGACAAGATAGTGCCACACGACATAACACTATCCGGGTTTAACAATGCATTTGAACGGACTTCTGGAGAAATTACACTCCACGTCCTCGTTGGTGGTACCACGACCCAATTTCTCCTATAGACCATGATTGCGCCCAACGTCGCCGCTAAGCAAGCCAACGGTGAACTAGTCATGTGTTTATTCTTTAATAATTTCAAAGTAGTTGATTTTAATTTATTAAGTAGATGAGAAGTAGAAAATTATAGTAAAAATGAAGCGTAAACTAATGAAAGAGAAAATACGGTGAATGAGAAACTAGTAGAATATACAAAACACCTATCTTACTGACTGAAATAAGATAGACAGAAAGTAAATACAAAAGAGAGATTGTGGGTGCTGCAGAACGTACTCAGATAGCAGCTCACACTATGCCTAAAGGTAACGGGGGTGCGCGCCTGAATGAATGTTGGATGCACCTACCTCATATCCTACACAATTAATGCAGAAGTGTAGCGTGAGTACGTAAACAACATGTACCCAGTAAGTATCCAATCTAACCTCGACGAAGTAGTGACGAGGGGTCGACATCAACACTTACTATGGGCCAATAATTAAAATACGAAAATTCTAAATAGGCATGGAATATGTAAATAATAATAATAACACAATATCAAGTAGTGAATAAATGATTCTTTAACTGATAATCAATTTAAAAGTCTCCAATTGACACGTACTAACTCCAACAAATTTTGGGCAAATAAATAAATTATAACCTCTCAAGTCATAAATATAATATCAGGTGTAATCATGCATCGAGCATTATCACTGATCACGCCCAACTACGTCTTATAAAAAGATTATGCGGACGTTGCCAATATAATCTGAGTATTTCGCCCAGAGTCGAATCCCACAGGGAATTAACCTATCAATTATCGTTGTTAGACTCACTCGATTCTTCGTAATCAACTTCCCAAAGATTATGAATAACAGTTGTTGGTGTTTCTACTATTTAAATTGAATAAGAGTAATTAAACTAGAAGAGAACTATTGCTAGGTTGTAAACAATTGCGAGAAGGATCTATGGTTATGGTTTCCTCTGTGGATGGAATCCCTTCTTGTATATTTCATATAGTTTGGTCTAATCGTCTCTATCATGAGCACTATTGTTACCGTAAATCTCTCCCGAGTAATTACGACAATTTACTAGACGCACTCTCTCGAGCTGCGCTAGCTTGCTTTTATTATAGCTCACTTTAGATTGCACCCAAGGTATCGGTATCCCTAATCCAACCTTTAAACCCTGGGTTATGGATCCCTCCTATACTTTGGGAGTGGTGTTGCTCAACATCTACCTAAATATGCACTCTCTCCCAAGTAGATACACACTAAATAGGCACAACTAATTGAGGGCCCTTCAATAAACTACAACATAAACTTAGTTGAACAAATAGAGATTGAAACCAAGCAAACTATATTAATATAACAAGATGTTCATCCTCAACAGGGTTCACCAAAACCTTAGACTAAATAAATTATCTACTCATGATCAGAGTAATCAAATCCAAAATAACTTGCATAATTAAATTACAGAGTAAGGAATAAAGGGTGTAAAAATTCAATGTTTTGATCTTCTGAGTAGTGTTCCATGATCTCCTCTTGTCTCCAATGGAAAAAATTCTTCAAAGTTGTGTTTTTGGGTCTATTTTATGTTTTGGGACAAGCCCTAAATGTGTAAGTTACTTCTAGACCGGGAAACACTTAAAACCTTTAAAACTCGGACTGGGCCTGAACTTAGGCCTGACGTCGCCTGGAAAACTCCTGGGTAGGCCTGGCTTTAGGCTGGCCTCGCTAGGCTAAATCCTGGTTTGGGCTGGCCTTAGGCTAGCCTCACCAGGCTAAAGCCTGGTCTGGCCTGGCTTTAGGCTGGCCTCGCCGGGCTAAAGCCTGGTCGAGCTGGATTTTGCCTGGCTTCTCCTTTTCATCGTTCTTGAGCGTATTTTCGACGGTTAAGCATCCATTTAGCTCGGCTTACATCTCCAATTCACCTACACATGAAATAGACTCCATTATGCTCCAACAAAATGTATTTTTATCATTAAAGCACGTAAAGTGTAAGGCACATATGCGTTAAACCATGAATTATAGCCACACATCAACACCTCACACTTAAACAGTTGCTCGTCCTCGAGCAATTAAACTACACTCATGAACACAAATTATTAAGCAAATCCCTTAACGCGTTATACCAATAATTTTTAAAATAGTTTAAGCACAAAGGTGTGACATCCTCGCCTCAATAATCGACTCACAAATACCATGGATTATTCACAATTCACTAACTACTCTAACATAGAGGTCAACAACATTACCTTTCCTTCATGAATCATGTGCCCTCACAAAATCAAAGAGCTAGTTCCACACACAATGAATTTGAAGAACATAGGAACTCAAGATAGACAAAATTTGCACGCTCTCAGAAATAACATTCATATGCCACAAATGATGTACCATAGGCTTTCCCGTAGTGTAATACTCTACTAATCGAGTTCATTCAGTATAAGATCAATTAGGACTTTCATTGGTTGTAATGTAGGTTGCGGGTCGGGTAGGATACATTTGGAATGAGTGACTACACCTCCCTTAAGCACTTTAATACAAACACTTTAACCTTCAAGCCCATACTTATGTCAAACCAAACATTCCACCTTTACTTCTATTTATATTACCCCAAATTTCTTTAAGCACACACATATCACTAGCCACCATCATCAATACTTATTTTTCATACCATATACCATTATCATATTTTTTTTTTCTTCTTTTCTTTTTTTTTCTCTTTTTTTTTTCCAAGTGGCTTCGATTAACAACTCTTTTTTTTTCTTAATGCACATTTCTCCTTATTTCAATTGTTCCACTCAAAAGCCAACCCACCACCCCACACTTTAACTTTTCCATAATTTATCACAATTCAAGTGCTTACGAGAGGTGACAAGGTTCAAATATATGATCGATTCAAACAAAGGGGTATGGCTTGTAATGTGGTTACCAAAGAAACAGGATTATAGGCTCAGCGGGGTTAACTACGATACATAACAATTAGGTGGGTAAACTTTATATATCTGGCTTAACAAAGAAACGCTTATATCACTTCCTAGAATGAACAATACTACTATTTCGCTTCGCACACACACAAGGCAAGTTCTAGACATTAAATGCAATGCATAGAATACATACAAAATATCACACAGACATGACACATAACTCATTCAGGATTGGTTTTTATCACGACACTCCAGTCAAAACAGTTAAGCAAATTTAAGAATCCACGATTTAAGGTATTTATCCTAGAGTCAAAAATTGAGCCTAAGCGTCACAACCAGAGTACTGACTATTCTCAAGGCATCACAAAGTTCAGAGATATTGTTGCGATTAATTTCTTAGCCCTATGGTTCCTACTCCTAAAAATTAAAAACTACCTACACCCGGTTCAATTAAAAACCTTTGAAAAAGAATCGTGGCCCAAAGAAAAACCAAGAGGAAATTACTATACTACCTAAAACAAAAATCTTTTTGGTTTTTCTTTAGACTTACTTCCCTCAAGAAAACTGTCTAGGAGATCCATCATCGGGAAGAGTCCACATTTTTTTTAGTTTTCTTTTAAACTGCCTAAACTAAGAGAAATACTACCTAAAACAAAAGTCTAACAGAAACAGTTAAACTAACAAAAAGACTAACTAAAAAGACAATTAGAAGGAAAAAAAACTATTAACAAGAAAAACAAAAACACCAACAAACAACAATTATGTACAACACACCCCACACTTAAATCATGCAATGTCCTCAGTGCATGCACAGTTAGAAAAAAACAAGAACTAAAAATAGGGTGCAAGAAACTCCTTGGTCAAGAAGCGTCGTCATCCTTTGACGCTTTCCATTATTCATCGTGCTCATCTTCTCCATCATCCGAATGCATCGGCTCTGCCTTAGACTGCTCTGGAGTGTTGATATCCTCGTTATCCGGGAGCCTGTATCCCTCACCTACGCCAATCATCTGTTGAGCATGATCATTAAGCGGGTATCGCTGCTCCAATTCATTCCTCTCATCAACTGTAGCTGGGCGACCCCCTATACGCAACTGCAAATCCATCATCCCATAAATATGGGCCTTGTAGCTATCATCCCGCGCATTGCGCTCAGCACCGGTCAATGAAGGTATACTAGCCTCGTCTCTCAGCCGCAAGTATGTGATGTTAGTCTGTCTGATGATCTGATCAATAGTATGGTCAAAGTCAGGCTCTACCTCAACCTTCTCATTCAGTAGGAACCGAGTCAGGAAATTAGGGAATGGTATTCGATCAATTCTTTTATTGTTTCTCACAGACGCCATTTGATAGCGGATCAGATGACCCACATTCATTCTCTGCCACGTCATAAGGAAATAGAGTACACAAGTTCTTTCTCAGCTGATCAAGGTGTCATGGTTGCACAGTAGTATTCGTGCATTTATCAATTTAAGCCACACTTGGGCCTCGACTTTCATATTCTTCTTGGGGAACCTCTTGTGGCGATTAGTGACCTTGTCCCGAACCCATGCGGCAGTAGAGTCGACCCCACAAAGTGTGTGCCTCAATTCTCTATAGGTAGGCCTGCAGATGAATTGCTCTAATGGATCCACAGGAACATTTGGAGCACCTAGAAAATCACATATAGCCTTGGCCGAAAAATCTGTCAAGCACCCACGGATTGGCACCAACTCCTCATTGTCATTTGGGTCAAAACCCTGCATAGAACTCCCTGAATAGGTTGAGGTTGATATCCCTTGTGTTCTTAAACACGTAGCCTAAACCCAGCTCATGAATGCTCCTCCAAATCGCTGGAAATTTTGCCTTCACACTTCTTTCCTAAATAGCTCCCTCAGGATGGACATGTTTGGGCCTGCAGCGTGTATACCAATTCCTTGTATGTACAGGTATGTTGTTGATGCCGAATTCCCGTTGGCCTTGGGTCTGTTGTCTCATGGCAGCCACAACTGCCACCGCCTCTTCACCTGTCATACTAGAAGTGACATCTTCACCTTTTCTTTTCTTCGGAGGTGGTGGGGGGTTTTCCTTGGCCTTAGCTGGGGCCGAGGATGTGGCCTTTCCTTTACCGGATTCCTTTCTGGGAGGCATCATTTTTCCTATGCAAACGATCATTAGTTAGATAATGTCAAATTACATACTACACACATAATCTTCCCCACTTCGCCGAGGTTACTTAGACTTCACCTCGGATAGTTTTCTTAACAAGTGAAGCATAACTGCCACACATGGGCTTCCCGTGAGCCACCCCACACTTAAAATTTCACTATGTTGCACGATTACCTGACACTAGTGGTTCATCCCGGAGACTCGGGCTCCAAACGGGACTTGGACTACCATTGATGCATTAAATCAAGCACTTAGCAAGCACTAGTGCCATGTGTGTTCTTATGGAATCGAGGGAATGCCTCATTCTCCCAAATCGGCTTGGGGTTCCATATTACCACATAGTTCTACAATTTCATCCCATTCCTAAAGGATTTCGTGGATTGGGGGTACACAACACAATGTTACCATGAAGGACATAAACCCATGAAGAAAAACTATCAATGAAGAACAAACATCTCTCATTATGTACACCCAATTTGAAATTACAAAGGAGAGATAAAATCATACCTTTGAAGCTTTGTGAGTAGCAGGATGCTTGAGAATTCGGATGAATGTGAAAGACTAACAAAACTAGGTTTGATCTCAATGTGGGTGTTAATGTGATGGTGATTATATGTTGATGAGAAATCAATTTGTGTAATGTGTGTGTGTTGTGGTGAAAATCAGTGTAGAAATTGATGTGTTTTGGTGTGGGTGTAAGTAGGGTGTGCTTGGGAGAAAGTTCTGTGCGTGAGAGCCTTTTTTTGAGGTTTAATTCTCCCAAAGAGGGGGGGGGGGGACTTAAAAGGCTGAAATTCCATACCTGGCGTTTGCCAGGCGTCGCCAGCCTAAGGCCCGGTGGACCTTGGCGTTATCCAGGCGTTACCTGCCTAAGGCCTGGTCGACCCTGGCGTTATCTGTGCGTCGCCAGCCTAAAGCTGGGTTGAACCCTAGCGTTTGCCAGGCGTTACCAGCCTAAGGCCTGGTTGACCCTAGCTTTAGCCAGACGTTACCAGCCTAAGGCCTGGTCGACCCCGGCTTTATCCCGGCTTCTCGTGATGTATAAACACTGCTCACTTCGCCCAAATGCACCTACAAACTTGTTAGTACCTATAAATAAAAGAAACACTTCTAACTACACTAATATTTAACTACGAATTGGGTTGCCTCCCAACAAGCGCCTTAGTTAATATCTTGGCACGACAATTACAACAAGTCAATGGGTTGCCTCCCATGTAGCGCTTGATTTAACGTCGCGACACGACGAAGAATGAGGGAATTTAAGGCTCGCTCAACCCTTGAGGTTCAGTAAGGTGCATCACAGACACTTCCTTTTTTTTGTCCATACCCACATACAGTTTCAATCTCTGCCCATTAACTCTGAAGGTGTGGGAATCTTTTTCAGAAGCAATCGCTACAACACCTGAGGGAAACACTTCGACCACACGAAATGATCCATACCATCGGAACTTGAGTTTACCCGAAAATAGTCTCAATCTTGAGTTATAGAGCAGTACCATATCTCCGGGTTTGAAGTTTTGGTCCACAATGTTCTTATCATGTAACCTATTCATTCTCTCATTATACATCCTCGTACTTTCAAAGGCAAGATACCTGAATTCATCCAACTCATGCAGTTCAGTGACTCGACTTGTGCCCGCAGCATCAAGATCCATATTTAACTGTTTTAGTGGCCACCACGCTCGATATTCCAATTCTACTGGCAGGTGACATGCCTTATTGAATACCAACTTGTATGGCGACATACCAATTGGCATTTTGAATGCAGTTTTGTAGGCCCAGAGTGCGTCGTCAAGATTTTTCACCAAATCTGTTATTGTGGCGTTCACCGTTTTAGTCAGCACACTCTTGATTTCTCGATTTGACACCTCAACTTGCCCACTCGTCTGAGGGTGATAAGGGGTTGCCACCTTGTGGCGCACATCGTACTTAGCTAACAACTTTTCGAAGGCACGATTGCAGAAGTGAGTGCCTCCATCACTGATGATAGCCCGTGGGATCCCAAAACAGGTGAATATGTTTTTCTTCAATAACCCCACTACCACCCTTGCATCATTGGTGGGGAGTGTTGCAGCTTCTACCCATTTAGACACACAGTCTACAGCAACAAGTATGTACTTATTGTCGTAGGAGCTGACAAAGGGACCCATGAAGTCAATCCCCCATACATCAAACACTTCCACCTCTTGAATCGAGTTCATGGGCATCTCATGAAGATGGGATATGTCCCCCGTACTTTGACACTCATCACAACCCTTCAGTAGAATCCGACCTCTAGAACTTTGGCTGCTGTTCGAACTCCTCCAAAATGCCCTCCATACGTTGATGCGTGACAAGCCTTCAAAACAGGAAATTATTCTATCTCGGGGTCGCACCTCCGGATCATATTGTCAATACAAATTCTAAACAAGTGAGGTTTATCCCAGTAATAATTGCGGCAATCACGATAAAACTTTTTCTTTTGGACAGATGAGAGTTCATAGGGATCAAT
Source organism: Nicotiana undulata (assembly GCA_005239495.1). NCBI lineage: Eukaryota > Viridiplantae > Streptophyta > Magnoliopsida > Solanales > Solanaceae > Nicotiana > Nicotiana undulata. The sequence continues at coordinate 15,176 of ML246466.1, forward strand.
ACCACTTGCCAGGTAGTTTGCAATGTCTACATACCATGGCACCTCCTCCATGCTCGTGACGAGCAAGTGCTCATCTGGAAAGGTAAGAATATCCTCTGCTTCCAATGCATTTTCAGCACCTTTAAGTCACGACAGATGGTCCGTTACTTGGTTCTCCGTGCCCTTGCGGTCATGAATCTCTAGATCGAATTCTTCCAGTAGAAGCACCCAGCGAATTAGGCGCGGCTTGGATTCTTTCTTCTCAATAAAATACCCGAGGGCAACATAATCAGTGTAAACAATCACCTTCGAGACGATCGGGTATGATATGAACTTATCAAAGGCAAACACTACTGCCAGCATCTCTTTTTCGGTCACCGTGTAGTTCAGCTAAGCTCCGCTCAGTGTCCTACTCGCATAGTGGATCTGGTGCATTATCTTTTCCTTTCGCTGACCTAACACGGCTCCCACTACGTAGTCACTGGCATCGCACATGAGCTTGAATGGTTGCTCCCAGTCAGGGGCAACAATGATCACGGCCGTGACTAGCCTGTTTTTCAACTCCTCAAAAGCCACCCTGCAATCATTAGAAAACACAAAAGAGTTATCTTTTTCGAGCAACTTACATATGGGGTTGGCTATTTTGGAGAAGTCTCTGATGAATCGCCGGTAGAACCCGGCATGCCCAAGGAAACTCCTTATTGCCTTAACCGATATGGGCGGTGTAAGCTTTGCAATCACATCTACTTTGGCCCGATCCACCTCAATTCCTTTGCTTCACACCAAGTGCCCCAAGACTATCCCCTCTTGTACCATGAAATGGTACTTCTCCCAATTAAGCACAAGGTTTGTCTCAATACACCGCTTCAGCACTCGGGTTAGATTTGCTAGGCACTCATCGAATGAATTTCCCACTACTGAGAAATCATCCATGAACACCTCCATGATATCCTCGACCATGTCAGTGAATATGTCCATCATGCACCTTTGAAATGTGGCGGGTGCATTGCATAAGCCAAAGGGAATCCTTCTGAAGGCAAAGATCCGTAGGGACATGTGAAGGAGGTCTTTTCCCTGTCTTCCGGGGCAATGGAAATTTGGTTGTACCCCGAGTACCCATCTAGGAAAGAAAAGTGAGACCTTCGTGCTAGTCTGTCGAGCATTTGATCGATGAAGGGAAGTGGGAAGTGATCTTTTCGGGTGGATAGATTCAACTTTCTGTAGTCCATGCAGATTCTCCAGCCAGTGACGGTTCTTGTGCATATCAGCTCATTATTGTCATTTTTTACAATCGTCATGCCACCTTTCTTAGGGACACATTGCACCGGGCTAACCCAGTTGCTGTCATAGATGGGGAAAATGATTCCCGCATCTAACCACTTTATGATTTCCTTCTTCACCAATTCCTTCATGTTTGGGTTCAGCCGCCTTTGGTGTTCTCTGGAAGGATTATGCCCATCTTCCAGCAGAACTTTGTGCATACAGTATGCAAGGCTGATCCCCTTTATGTCTTCCATGGTCCACCCAATGGCAGTCTTGCACTCAGTGAGTACCTATAAGAGCTGTTTTGCCTGCACATCTAACAAACTGGATGAGATAATAACAGGTAAAGTAGAATTAGGTCCAAGAAACGCGTACCTGAGATGAACTGGTAGTGGATTCAACTCCAGCTTGGGTGGCTCTTCATTAGATGGCTTGGCTGGCGGAGTCTCTCTCTTTTCTAAGTGTAAGGTCTCAAACTCGAGTGACCTCGGCCAGACCCCTTTTCCTTCAAGTGCTAACACCCTTTCTGCCAATTCTTCCCCATTTACCTCATCCAAATTCATCAAGCATGCAGCAAGAGGGTCCTAAATAGTTAAGGACTCATCATCTTCCTCCACTATCACATCCACAACATCAATAAGAGAATAATTAGCGAATTCACTTGGTCGCCTCATGGATTTCTGCACATTGAATGTGATTTCTTCGTCGTTCAACCTCATCTTGAGCTCCCCAATTTCACAATCAATAAGGTCTCGTCCTGTGGCCAAGAATGGCCTTCCCAAAATTATGGGAATCTCCTCATCTACTCTGCAGTCCAGTATCACAAAATCTGCAGGGAATACAAACTTTCCCACCTGCACCAATACATCGTCAAGAATGCCTGACGGTCTTTTCACCGTCCTATCTACCAGCTGCAACAACATAGTGGTTGGTCTAGATCTACCAATCCCCAACCTCTTGTAGACGGACAGGGGCATAAGATTAATGATGGACCCTAAATCACAAAGCGCCTTTGCAAAGGCAAAATTTCCAATGGTGCAGGGAATGGTGAAACTCCCTGGATCAGGCAGCTTTTCCGCAATTGGTCGGGTCACGACAGCACTGCAAGTCTGAGTAAGCGTCACTGTGGCCAAGTCTTGGAAGTCAAATTTTCGGGACATTAAGTCCTTCATCATTTTGGCATACCCAGGCATCTCCTTCTGAGCATCAATCAAAGGAATGTTTACCTGTATCTGTTTCAACATGTCCAAGAACTTTTTATACTGTTCATTTTTCTAGTACTTGGCCAGTCTTTGTGGGAATGGTGATGGAGGCCTCTTCTTCCCAGTGATTTTGGATTTTTCTTTGTCAGCTACCACCTCAATTACCGGTTCCTAGGCTCTCTCAACTTTTTTCTCAGCCTCATTCTGTGCGTTGGGTTCTCCTTCCGTAGGCTGCACTGTCACCTCAGTCAGGTTTGTTGACACATCAATTTCAATTGGCACTGGTACCAGTGTCTCATCCTGTCTACTCTCTCGAGCTCTTTCCTGCTCCAATTCTAAGTACCTGCCATTGCATAGACTCACTATCATCAGCTGCTTCGGACCCTGATCTTTAGGATTTACCTGCGTGTCTGCAGGCAATGTTCTATAAGGACGATGATTCAGAGACATCGAGATCTGGCCTATTTGCACTTCAATATTTTTAATAGCAGATTCATGTGCATCTACTCATTCACTTATTTTGTCAATTGACCCAATAACCTGTTGCATCATTGCTTCAATTCTGGAGAACCCATCTTCTTGTCTCCCCCCATGTTGCTGCCGAGGGGGGTGATAAGCCTGTTGCTGATTCTGATTATTATACCCCTGCGGCCTTTGATAAGGCTCCACATTACCGTGAGGTCACATGGATCCCATGTTTCCACTGTTATGTTGCTGCTGAGGTGGCCTGTACGGCTGATTTTGCTGGCCCAAATTCTGTCCACCCTGCCTTTGGCCCCCATAATTCGACACATAGTTCATATTTTCAGGGTAGTGAGTATGATCACATTAAGCATTCCCCTTATTACCAAGTGTTTGAATAATGCAAGATGTGCATAAGCCCCCATTAGTAGTATCCACAATATGTATCTGCTGCTTCTTCCCTAACTCCTCCACCTTTTTAGTGAGTATGCTCATCTGTGTCTTCAAAGTGGCCATGTTTTCAGCAAGAGTGTTGGATGGATCTAATGGCACTGAGTGAACCACTAGGGTGATGGGTGCATTTATGGTTGTCCACCTCGAATTTTGTGCCATTTTATCAAGTACGATCTGGATTTCTCTCCATGTTTTGCTAAGGAATGCTCCACCAGCTGAAGCATCAACATTTGCCTTAACGCTATCGTCCAGACCCATATAAAATTGCTGCCCCAACATCTGCTCTGGAATACCGTGGTGCGGACAGATAACCAACATCCTTTTAAAACGTTCCCATGTTTCTTGCAGTGTCTCCATAGGCTTCTGTCTGAAGCTCAAGGTTTCATCAATTTGTTGAGCTATTTTGTTTGGTGGATGGAACTTGTTCACGAACTGCTTAACCAACTCCTCCCATTTAGTGATGGAATTGATGGGGAGCGAGTTTAGCCAAGTCTGGGCTACTCCTGTCACTGAGAATGGAAACAACAAAAGTCTTATTGCTTCTGGAGTGACGTTTGGCTTCCTCTGAGTTTTGCAAATCGACAGGAAGTTCTTCAAATGTTGTTGGGGATCCTCAATGTATGACCCCGAAAATAGTCCCTATTCTGCAACAAGTGCAACATATTATTTGTGATCTGAAAAGACTCAGCATGTATCTGAGGGACCACTATCGTAGTGGCCAAATTCTCCTCTGTGGGTTGTGCCCATACATATAGAGGCGCCTCTGGTATAATAGGCGCCACAACCTGTGCAACTGGGTCTACCACGTTGTCCCCATTTGTTATTGTTTCTGTCGTTTAGACCTGCCATGTCGGTTTCAATTTGTTCAATTGATGGTTGTTGCTTGCTTTTTCGGTTGGCCCGGTTCAAGGCCTTGAAAACTTTCTCGGGGTCTGGTAAGGCTTCAAATACTTCACTAGTTCTCGATGAGTTTCTAGGCATGCGCCTGTACAACCAAGTTTAGCAAACGTTAAAATTCCAATGTATAGATTGAAAGTGAAGAAAATTGACCACACTTAAGAATTTTGTATGTCTTCCAACTCTAATTAATAACATCGTTAACTCCCCGGCAATGGAACCAAAATTTGATCACGCCCAACTACGTCTTATAAAAAGATTATGCGGACGTTGCAAATATAATGTTAGTATTTCGCCCCGAGTCGAATCCCACAAGGAATTAACCTATCAATTATCGTTGTTAGACTCACTCGATTCTTTGTAATCAACTTCCCAAAGATTATGAATAACAGTTGTTGGTGTTTCTACTACTAAAACTGAATGAAATTAATTAAACTAGAAGAGAACTATTGCTAGGTTGTAAACAATTGCGAGAAGGATCTAAGGTTATGGTTTCCCCTGTTGATGGAATCCCTTCTTGTATATTTCATATAGTTTGGCCTAATCGTCTCTATCAATCATGAGCACTATTGTTACCGTAAATCTCTCTCGGGTAATTACGACAATTTACTAGACGCACTCTCCCGAGCTACGCTAGCTTGATTTTATTATTTCTCACTTTAGATTGCACCCAAGGTATCGTTATCCCTAATCCAACCTTTAAACCCTCGGTTATGGATCCCTCATATACTTTGGAAGTGGTGTTTCTCAACATCTACCTAAATATGCACTCTCTCCCGAGTAGATACACACTAAATAGGCACAGCTAATTGAGGGCCCTTCAATCAACTACAACATAAACTTAGTTGAACAAATAGAGATTAAAACCAAACAAACTATATTAATATAACAAGATGTTCATCCTCAACAGGGTTCACCAAAACCTTAGACTAAATAAATTAGCTACTCATGATCAGAGTAATCAAATCCAAAATAACTTGCATAATTAAATTATAGAATAAGGAATAAAAGGTGTAAAAATCAATGTTTTGATCTTCTGAGTAGTGTTCCACGATCTCCTCTTGTCTCCAATGAAAACAGTTCTTCAAAGTTGTGTTTTTTGGTCTATTTATATGTTTTGGGACAAGCCCTAAACGTGTAGGTTACTTCTATTCAAACCGGGAAACACTTAAAACCTTTAAAACTCGGACTGGGCCTGAACTTAGGCCTGGCGTCGCCTAGAAAACGCCAGGGTAGGCCTGGCTTTAGGTTGGCCTCGCCAGGCTAAAGCCTGGTCTGGCCTGGCCTTAGCCAGGCTAAAGCTTGGTCTGGGCTGGCCTCGCCAGGCTAAAGCCTGGTCTGGCCTGGCCTGGCTTTAGGTTGGCCTCGCCGGGCTAAAGCCTGGTCAAGCTGGCTTTTGACTGGCTTTTCCTTTTCATCGTTCTTGAGCATATTTTCGACGGTTAAGCATCCATTTAGCTCGTCATCCATCTCCAATTCAACTACACATGAAATAGACTCCATTATGCTCCAACAAAGTTTATTTTTATCATTAAAGCACGTAAAATGTAAGGCACATAATGCGTTAAACAATGAATTATAGCCACACATCATACACACACGATTTATGTCGAGGTTATACGGCCCCAGAATAATGTGTACACTGTCGATGGTCGAATTGCACGAACCATAGATGCATCTATTATACTGCCGAGGCGTTCGTCCCGCTCCACAAGAAGAGAGATTACTCTACGAATATCCGATTTAAAAGCTATCACAAGACTAATATACAAGGAAGCACAATTGCTATTGACGGTCAAGTAACCCGCCAATATTCAAAGTACGTGAAATTTGGTCTTTACGAATCCTTTATCAAGTTTCAATATAATTTAAGCACTTAATTTAACAAGTAGAGCGCAAACAATACAAATATTTCATTATTGGGTCCTAAAACAACCCAGACTTAAGCACGATTTGTAGCTACGCACGATCTCTCATCACCTTGTACGTAGCCCCCACAATTAGAAGCAAATAGTAATTTAAAACACTTATGGGGTAAGTTCTCTCTTACAAGGTTTGGCAAGAAACTTACCTCGTCCCAAAGCTCACTTTCTTGCCCACGAGTTCGGTCTAAGGCCTTAACTTGGTGCCGAACAATCCGAAGCTAGCCAAATATTATATAAATTAATCAATATACACTCACAAGTTCATAATTTAGCTGTTAGAGTGACTACCTAACCCAAATTGGAAGATTCTTAAAATTCATCCCGGGGACCACATGCCCGAATTCTGAAATTTTTGAAGATACATGTTACCCATAACCTCACGAACTCAAATATGTAATTTCTACCCAATTCCATAATCATTTTCGTGGTTATAACTCTTTTTCATCAAAACCTAGGTTTTTCAACTAAGCTCATAATTTCTATAATTTATATGTTAAGAATCTACCCAAAATGCATGCATTAAACTTATTTTGTATAGAAATTACTTACCTCAAAGTTCTAGGTGAAATAAATGAACCAAAAAAAATAAGTCGCGATATTTTAAAAAACACTGCCCAGGCGTCCCTTCTACGCGATCGCAGATCGCGTAGAAGAGGCCTCACGAACACGAACGCTTGCCTATCCTGCCTTATGCGAACGCGTGGGTTTCTTCGCGAACGCAAGGGCTGCTTTGCGAATGCAAAGACCAAAAACGGCCACCCAGATCCAGCTTACCCTACGCAAATGCGGGCCTATTCACGCGTACGGGGGCCTATTTATGCGAACGCGAAGGCCACAGGTCCCATACCTTCGCGAGCGCGGACTGGCTGTCGCGAGCGCATAGCACAAATTCCCAGTCCCCCATTTTCCTCACGAATGGGACCCCACCCACGCAATCGCGAAGAAGGAAACCAGAACCAGTAGTGACAACATTTTGGACTTAGCTCTAGGCGGTCCGAATCTCACCCGAGCCATCCCGTACCCCGTCCAAATGCACCAACAAGTCCATAAACATAGTACGGACCTGCTCATACTCTCAAAACACGTAAAACATCATCAAAACTAAGAATCACACCCAAAACCAAATCGAATCCAATTATGAACTTCAAGCTTTCAACTTGCTCCGAACGCGCCGAATCATACTTAGACTACTTGGAATGACACCTAATTTTGCGTGCAAGTCTTAAATCACCATACGGAACTATTCCCAGGTTCGAAATCCCAAATAGGCCTCAATAACACCAAACCTACTCCAAACCATACTTAAAGAACTTGAAAACTTTCAATGCTCCAACTTTCAACATTAGGCGCCGAAAAGCTCCCAGATCATCCAAAAGTCGATCCGAACACACGCCCAAGTCCAAAATTATCATACGAACCTATTAGGACCATCAAATCTAGTTTTGAGGTCGTTTGTTATTGACTCAAGTCAAACTTAACCATTTTAAGCCACTATTAAGGAACTAATTGTTCTAATTTCAACCCGAACCCTTCAGAACCCGAACTAACCATCCCCGCAAGTGATAAAACAGTAAAAGCACATACATGGAGTCTTAATTAGGGGAATAGGAATCTAGAAAGCAAAACGACCGGTTGGGTCATTATAGGCGGGGTGACTTTAGAGATGCCACTCCACACCATGGAACAGGCACCGCATATGCCATCGTGGGACGGCCTTGGATACACCCTATGAGAGCCGTCCCCTCCAATTTATACCAAGTGACAAAATTCCCGACACCCTAGGGAATATTCATCATACAAGGGCAACAACACACCTCTCGGGAGTGCTACTGAATTTTCATGGACAACACGACAACTCAACAAAAGAAAGAAAAGGAAAAAAGAAGCGTAGTAATCAGCAGGGTTGAGGTCGCCACAAGATAAATTAAGGAAGTTATCATGGACCTTGAAATGTTTGAAATCGCAGATTCAACCATAGAATACCTCGACGCCGTCCAATTAGATCATAACGACCACATCAAAAAGTCCAATATCGTCTCAAACTCTGAGAAGCGGGTAACTTTAGTCAATTCTTATTAACTAACGCGGATTTGTTTGTTTTTAGTCATTTAGACATGCCAGGTATCCCCAAATAAATCTCCACGCACAAGCTGAATGTCGACCCCTTCTACCTCCCGGTAAGGCAGGTCCAACGAAAGTTCTACCCTGCCATCAACGAGGCTATCAACAAAGAAGTGGAGAAGTTATTGACGAACGGCTCCATCAAGGAAGCGAATTACCCCAAATGGATAGACAATAAGGTGATGGTAAAAAAAGAGAAATAGAGGATGTATGTGTACTTCACAAACCTAAACAACGCATGCCCGAAGGATTCATTCCTCTACCACACATCAGCCAACTCATTGATGCGACAACTGGGCACGAACTATTGCGTTTCTTGAATGCCTATTCTGGTTACAACTAAATACTCACGGAGGAAGAGGACTAGGATAAAACCACGTCCATCACCCACAGGGGGATGTATTGTTATAGAGCCATGTCGTTTGGGTTAAAGAACGTTTGGGCCACCTACCAAAGGTTGGTCAAAAAGATGTTCAAAGACCAACTCGGAAAAACCATGGAGGTGTATATTGACGACATATTGGTCAAGTTTGTAAAGGTAGAAGATCATATCGACCACCTAAAGGAAGCTTTCGATATTCTGAGGTGGTACGGGATGAAGTAAATCCCGAGAAATTCGCGCTTGTCGTAGCCTCGGGAAAATTTGTGGGCTTCTAAGTGTCGCAGTGAGGAATTAGGGTTAACCTAGATCAAATGAAGGCTATCGAAGGGATACATGAACTATTGTCTACTAAGAAGCAAGTCCAAAGATTGATTGGTTGCATTGACTCCTGGTCTAGATTTATCTCGCGGTCATCCAGTAAATGCCACATGTTTTTCAACGTATTCAAAAAAGATAACTGCCTCGAATGGACACCAAAATGTGTACAAGCATTGCGAGAGCTGAAGGCATACTTTTCATCACCGCCCTTATTTTCGAAGCCTGAGCCTGGGGAGCACCTCCTCGTTTACCTTGTCGTCTCCGAAGTAGCAGTAAGTGCATTCTTAGCTCGAAAAAACAAAGGTACACAATCTCATATTTATTATATCAGTAAAACACTTGTCAATGCTAGACAAGGTACTCACACCTCGAGAAATTTACCCTGGCTCTAGTCGTAGTTTCATGAAAGCTTAGACCCTATTTCAAGTGCCACCCTATCTCGGGCGTCACCACTTTTCCTTTAAGAAGCATTTTACATAAGCTCGAGTTGCCGGGGAGGCTGCCCAAATGGGCTGTCGATTTATGTGAGCGCGACATAATATATCAACCTCGAACAACGATAAAGTCTCAAGCACTCTCCATCTTTGTCGTAGACTTCAACGCAAAGGTAATTCCTGAGGCGGAGAAGGAAGCCACTCAAGCTTCTCTTCAAGCGCAAGACCTCTGGATCCTATACATCGATGGCGCATCCAATGCTTTCGTGTCCGGACTAGGACTTGTACTTGAGGTCCCTACCGATGAAGTTCTCGCCGGTCCATAAGGTGCCCATATATGACTAACAACAAGGCAGAGTACGAGACTAGCACTCAAATATGGGGCGAAGCGGTTGAAACTACATTGTGATTCTCAACTCGTAGTCAACAAGTTACACGGAATTCCCAATAAAAGAACAAAGGTTGCAAAGATATCAAACCAAGATCTGCAAACTGCTGCCCAGTTTTGACGAATGCCAACTCGACCAAATCCTACGAACTCAGAACATCGAAGCAGACGGCCTTGCCAAATTGGCCTCCGCCACCAAAAGCATAACGACAGGTGGTAGGAGCGTATTCCACCTCCTCAAATCGTCATTAGACAAAATCAGTAAGATCTATAAACATAACATGGGATTGGAGCAATTGTATTATTTCGTATTTGCAGGATGACACCCTCCCAAAAGATAAAAAGAAAGCCTAAAAACTTAGAATGCAAGCGGTTAGATACAACCTCCTTCATAACAACTTATGCAAAAGAACGTATAGTGGACCTTTGGCAAAGTGCTTAGGCCCAAACTAGACCCAACGCGTTCTTAAAGAAGTCTAAGAAGGCCATTGCGGTAGTCACTACGGCGATCGTGCACTCGTTAGGTGCCTCATACGGGCCGAATATTATTGGCCCACCAAGAAACAAACGCCATAGGATTTCTAAAGAAATGCGAGCAATGTCAAAAGTATGCTATGATAATTCACCAAGCAGGAGAGCACCTTAACTCTGTCATTTCCACATGGCCTTTCATTAAATGGGAGATGGACATAGTGAGGCCACTTTCACTAGGACGAGGTAACATAAAAAATTTATTAGTTTTAACTGACTATTTCTCTGAATGGGTGGAAGCAAGAGCATTCGCCCAAGTGCGAGAACAAGAAGTAATAGCCTTCATATGGAAATATATCATTTGCCGATTTGGCCTCCACAAAGAAATAAGCTGCGACAACGAGCCCCAGTTCAAAGGGACAAAAATCACCGAGTTCTTCAAAAAATAGCATATTAAGAATATAACAACTTCTTATCACCCAGTCAGCAATGGGCAAGAGGAATCCTCCAATAAGTCCATACTGAACATCATGAAAAATAAGCTCGAAGAAGCCAAGGGACTCTAGTCGGAAATACTCTCAGTAGTATTATGGGTGCACAGAACCACCCCGAAGAAAAGCATTGGAGAGACGAACTTATTCCCTAGTCTACGGAATAGAAGCAGCTATCCCGGTCGAGGTCGGAGAACCCTGCCTGAGGTACTTCCATGAAAGCGGCACCAGCAACGCGAGAGTAGAAGGGGAATATCATAGGATTTCATTGCAATAACCCCCTTGTATGCTCAATATTCCCCAGAGTGTCGGAAATTTGATCACTTGGTATAAACTGGAGGGGACGAATCTCATAAGGTGTATCCATGGTCGTCCCACGATGGCATTGTCTGTGGTGGCCTGGTCCATGATGTGGAGCGTTGTCTCTAAAAATGAGGGGGAGTATAATTTCTCTCGAAGTTCGTTCAACTTCATTGTTAAACCCGGTTAGTGTTATGCAGCGTGACACTACCTTATCTTCGAGCCTCGTCTATGCGAGGACTCGGGGATGGATGATACACGCTCCACTTCCTTCATCAACCATGATTCTTTTAACATCAGTATTTAAAATTCGTAAGGTAATGACAAGTGCATCATTGTGATGGAAAGTCAATCTATCGGCATCTGACTCATCGAAGATGATACTTTTTTCGAGTTTGTTGTATCGTTTGTGGGCGATCGATATTTTGACCTTGTGGGTGGCGGTGAACTTGATGTCGTTGATGGAGGCGTTGTCGTTGCTACCAATAATCATTACAAGCCGGTGAAGGTAGTTTAGTGGTGAAGGGAATATCATGAAAGCGGCACCAACAATACATTGACATTCTCTAGATTCTTGTTTTATTACATACATACAAAATATACATTTTCTTGAGATCTTTGTCTAACCTTTTCACCGCAATCCGAGGAGAATCCAAATATTCAAAGGCTCATCGATCATTTATCATTGTCAGAAGGAATATTGTAGGATTTCATCCCTTTACGGTTATCTCATTTGCATTTATTTACATAAATAACATTATATTTCATTTACTACCATTAAATATTGTTTTCTTAGTTCTTTGGTCATTAAATACTGTTGTTACATGTTTACTGATATTTGACGGAACTAGCGACATTTCATCATGAAATCAGTTAAACGACCTTTTCGATATTAATATTGGCAAAGATTAACTTTATTTTATTAGAAAATCTAATTGTTTAAACTTATACCTAAATTTGGGTCAAACAATACTTATGAATTATTTTCCACGAAGATGGCGTGAGCTATTCTCTTTATGTTACATGACACTCTTCTTCCTCTGCTCAATGATATATTTTTATAACCATATAAGTATCCTTGATTGTAATTACATGTTTCAAATTATAAAATCTTCTTTTAAATTTTATGCTAAGTCAAATAATATCATATAAAATGAGACGAAATAAATATTCATTTATTAGTTATGCAAGGGAATGTGGATAATTTCCCTAGCACGTATCGATGAACGAATGAAAAGGTCAAATGCTTTCCCCCTCCACTTTAACCTGCAAATGTTTATTGAAAACCCAAAAATTGAAGAATACACATGTTTAAATCTTTGAGCTTTTAATTCCTAAACTTTCAATAGAAAAAATGAACACTTTGGTTAAGAAATACTCCACAACTTTTTTGGTTTGTGAACGACCGATTGAAAGCGAAACTATTTAAATGTTGAATTGAGTTCTCCGACTTTAGAAAATTTAATTTTTATTAATCCTGATATAGAAATGTTAAAAACTGAAAAAGGAAAAGGTGAAACGCAAAATAATTTCTTTAGGAGATCATTCGTTAATTTAAAATAGATATTCCATTATCTTCGATTAGATACTTTTTACCCTAAAATCGGATAACAATTAAACGTATAAGTGATTTTAATGACACGTGATTTCACCTAATACCAATTGATAAATATGATGATTAATTGTAGAAATCAACAGTAAAATAAAGCAAACAAGTATTGAAAATACAATTTGGTCTTCGAGCTTGACCACCCTCGGACCAACTGAGAATGTATTTAGAATGTATGAATTGAACTGAAGAATAAGAGAATTTAAGAGAGAACAGTGTTGTACTGCTTTGATATGCGAGAATTGGATAGTTACAAATGATTAGAACTCCCCTTTATATAGTAGAGGAATTCTACTTATGGTACAATTCTAATTACAAAAGGAAATCCCATGATTAGCTAAATAACCGTTCTTGATTTGATCTGTTCCGAGATTTCCACCATGATCTTCGACCAGTTACGGATATCTCGGCTTTCCATTAATGCGCTATCTTCGGTCTTGCTCGATGTTTGTCCTGTTTGGTCTCGATCATCATTGGTCTCGATCTTGATTAGTATTTTGAATCCCGAGCTCGGTACCTCATCTTCATGTCTTGGTCCGATGTATTACGTGGTCAATCCTCGAGCCACCATCCTAGTGTCGGTCAACTAAAATCGGGTGAGCCCTATTTTAATTGTATACAGATAGTTCCCTCATTTTTTGGAGTATAATGACAAGAAACGAATTGAGTCCTCGACTTTTACCCCGATTTGTCATGACATCATCATTATGACGTAAGAGACAGAGGTGACTGAAATGTCCCGTCGGTACAGCTCCTTAGGTATTTAATGTGTGTCAGTTGATGGTCGTCCACTAGTGATTTTGAACCGTCATCGTGAAACCCATAAATATGTCTCTTTCCCTTTGATTCAAACTTTACTTTATATCTTTTCTGCTTTAATCTTCAATGTTCTCTACATCCTTCAAGTTTTCATCTGCAAATCTTCAAGTTTCATTGTTAATCCCTTCTCAAAACACCACATATTATCATCTTCATCCTTCTTTAACCCCAAAACTAAATGGCATAAACGTCAAAGACTGTGCCACAAAACAAAACCGCTTCATCATCTCAGTCCGGCCGGATAGGAAACACCGGTGAAACCACGCCCTGAGGAGTGTGTTTCCGGGGGTGCGTCATCAGTTCCGATTTTAAGATCGAGAAAACCTCATCGGTCCCCTGTTGGTGCGAGCCGGTATCGAGATACATTTGCTCAATATCTGATAACTTCCTCAAGCGAGTGAAGAAAGATTACAACTGGAAAGGCAAAGAGGTGATGATACCGACCCCCGAGGAAGACATCACTACTCACGTAGAAGGTCTACTCGATCCAATTATTGTGGACTTATTTCAAAAATACCAAGTAACCTTAGGAAAAATCCACCCCTCCTTTTGGAGGATTGTAATATTGTTCCAGTTCTTCGTGAGCAAAATCGACGAGCTCCCTTTCACCCTCGTTCACCTTATAAGTTTGTACATCCCCCGACTATACCTAGGTGGGCTAATAAAGCTCCAGCATCGGGCTATCAAGACACTCATCTCGAGCGTAGATAAGGACAAAGATAGAGGTTAGATGAGTCGGTTCGTCCGAGTGAAGACCTCAAACTTGAATTCGGCCGAGAGTTTGCCATTTCCCGAGAGGTAATATGAAACGTAAGTATGATTCCATTGTTAGATTCTGTTTTTCATTCTTTATTTCTTCATTTTTTCTTATCGGAAATTTTTCTGAAAGTAGCGTCTGCCTGGATGCCTGGTGTTGTTCCATACCTTGAGAGCTGGGTCCGGAGATTGGTCTCGACATCTTCATACGCCGAGCGTGCATGGTGAGATCTTTCAAAGGGCCGATGGGAGTCCAAAAATCACGATAAGTCTTGTCCTTTTATGTGATGATTTGCTAAAATTCCTTTTCAAACATACTCGGTATCTCTTTTCTGCGGGTCTTGGGAAAGACGCCATCATGAGGCCCCTATCTGGTGAAGAAGAAATCATGTTCCCCATTTCGAAGACGCAAAGGAGAGCAAGAGGAAAAGGGCATTGACCTCCGAGGGGCCAGAGCTTACGAAAAGAGTAACTCGTAAGCCAAAAAAGAACATTATCCCCCTGTCCATGGAATCAGTTCGGCTCCTAAGGGAGGCAGAGGAAGAAGATGATGATGATTTTGGGTCGGTGGCCCGAGTGAAGACAAATACTGAGGCTCAAAAGGCCATTGAGTCGGTAAGAGTTGAAGATATTCCGCCCCCAACTGATGGGGCCTCGAAAAGAGAATTGGGCAAAGTCCCTGAGTCGTCAAAGGTTGAATATTCCTCCCACCGAGGTGAGAAAGCGAAGGATATGGCTGTGGAGGCCGGTCTCGAGGCTCCTTGAGATGGAGAGAATGCCCTAAGAGACCCACTTGGGTCATTGGAGACTCCTCGTCGCTTCCTTCATTTTTTGAGGAGATGATTTAGGAGGCTCGGGCCATAAAGACTCCTTTCATATAAGGAGTCCACGGAGGGGAGGACCCTTTCTAGCCCCTAGCGTCAATCCCGGGTGCAAGCGAACAATCATTATTTAGATCCC
Source organism: Nicotiana undulata (assembly GCA_005239495.1). NCBI lineage: Eukaryota > Viridiplantae > Streptophyta > Magnoliopsida > Solanales > Solanaceae > Nicotiana > Nicotiana undulata. Next base: position 30,406 of record ML246466.1, read on the forward strand.
GGAGGACGCACGAATTCTTGCTGCCCCGTAGGGGTGGCTAGTTATCTTTGGGGTCTGGTCATTGAGTAGGACCAGGACTTGATGGATGAGGTGGGAGCACTGTGTCTTTTCAACGAAGCCCAATAGGCTTTGAATCGGGTAAGCCTCAACTCTCTTGATCGTTTTTAGTTTCCATACGTGTGTTTTCTCTTCTTGCCTAACTCTCTTTCTTCTATTTGTGTAGGCCTCGGTGCTTCATCATAAAGCTTTTTCTAGGTCTCGGATAGAATTGAGCCGATACGAGACTGAAATCCAATGGCTTACCTAGGAGAAAAATGCCCTTGAGCTTCTCAGTGAACAAAGGGAAGAAGATGCAAAGGGCCTCCGAGTTGAGCTAGTTGCGACTTAGAAGGAACAAAACGATCTAACCGAGCAGGTTATAAAATCTTAGAAGCTCATGGCATCGGTTCGGGGGTAATGGCTAACAATTCGATCTCACAGGTCTAGTAGAAGATTGAGATGGTCGGGCAGCTTCGCGAAGAAGTTGATGTGGTGAAGGCGGAACCATGACATGGAAGCTGAAAATGGACCGCTTTGCCTCGGAGAAGAAGGCTCCTCGAGCTCAACTAGCCTCGGATGAGAGTCAGCTCCAAAGCTTGAAGGAGAAAAACTTGGCACATGCCAAGAGAATTGAGGAGCTCCAGGATCGATTGGTCAAGAAGCTTGCAGCGGCCATATCTGAAGCTGAGATGGCCAAGGCCGATGCTGAGGCAATTGTGGCCGTCTACCGGTCTGATGCCAAGGCCGCTCAAGCTCGAGTGAAGGAAGTTGTTGATTCCTCTCAAGTTCGACCATATTTTGTGGATGAGCATGCCAAGTGTCTGTATCGAAGGGAGACTATCGAGGAGATCCATGCTCGTGTCTTCGATCTCACTACCGAGATTGAAAATGCAAAAAATCTTGAAGCCAAAGCCGAAGCATTGGCTTCTCCCGACGACGATGACTCCAGGAGAATGAGCGATCCGAGAGTGGAGAGGACCCTGATGGTGAAGAAGCTCCTCTGGAGAAAATTAAGCACTTAGGATTTTTCATATTGAACTTTTGTATAGAACCTCGACCGGGCCATGTTTCCCTTGTAAATAAATTTTGGCATATTGTAACGACCCGGTCGGTCGTTCCGTAGAATCTGCATTATATTTACTACTTTTGACTTGTCATAGGTTGGTTATACTATTTATGATGTGTTGGAGTCAGATGGCTCGGGTTTAGTATGGTTGTAGTGAGAATTGAGACACTTAGTCTCTAAAAATAGCTTTATGTTGGAAAAGTCAACTGAGAGTTGACTTATTGGTAAACGATCTCGAAATGTGAATTTTATGGCTCGGATAGCTTCGTTAGGTGATTTGGGACTTAGGAGTGTGTTCGGAATATTTTTGTGATGTCCGGTGTAGAATTAGGCTTGAATTGGCAAAAGTTGGTTTTTAGCGATTTCCGGTCGGCAGTGGAAAATAGGCAATCGGGGTCGGAATGGAATTACGGAAGTTGTAACAGGTTTGTAATAGCATTTTGGTTATGTGTGCAAAATGTTAGGTGAATCGGAGATGTTTTGGATAGTTTCGACATCTTTGGTGAATTCTAGAAATTTCAAAGTTCATAGGCTTGAATTTGATGTGATTTCGGTGTTTTTGCGTTGTTTTTAGTGTTTCGAGGGCTCGACTAAATTTGAATTATGTTATGGGATATGTTGATAGGTTTGGTTGAGGTCCCGAGGGCCTCGGGTGTGTTTCGAATGATCAAACGGACATTTTCGGGCCTTAGAGAATTGCTAGTTTTTCTGGTTTTTGTGCAGTAGAAAATCCTTCACTGCGATTGCGTGAGGAGAGTCGCGATCGCGTAGTTCAAATTGAGAGGGGCAGGATTTTACTCTCAGCGATCGCATAAGTGTGTTCGCGATCGCAGAGGTTGGGCAGCTTAAGCAGTGCGATCGCGTAGAGATAGAGAGGCGCGTGTGGGGGCTGGTCAGTTGTGCTATGCGGTCGCGTGGATAGGACCGTGATCGCGTTGGTTTGAGGCATAATGAATCGTGATTGCGTGGTGTTATTCGAGATCGCATAAGGTTAAATAGTGAGGCTATGAAATTGCTCTTCGCGATCACGACTTGATGTCCGCGATCGCGATGAAGAAATACATGGGCAGTATATATTAAACCAGTCTGCGACCCTTGCCCACTTTTCCACCATTTTTGAACGGGAATAGAGCTTTTTGAGGGTTTTTGAAGAGGGAAACGTTTGTGCATCATTGAGGTAAGCCTTTTGGACTCATTAACTCGAATATATGTGATTAAGGATCAAATTAACAGTGTTTAATTAAGGAAAATCAGTGGAACAAGGAGAAACTAGGGCTTGCGTTTAAGAGACCTTTTAGAGGGGATTTGAGGGGTCAATCGGAATCAGATTTCAGAGTTCTTTATATGTACGGACTCGTGAGATGATGAGGATTGTTTTGGTATAAAGTTTGTCGAGTTCCGAGACATGGGCTTGGGGCCGGGTTTTGGCTAATTTTGGGAATTGTGCTTGAAGTTGATATTTTTCTATTGTGTTTCATCCCCCTAGCATATCTTGATTTGAAAAATCTGAACTTGATAGATTTGGAGCACTCTGAAGTTGATTCGAGAGGTAAGCGTGTTGCGGAGTAGCTTTTCAGGCCAGTTTGAGGTAAGTAATGTCTTTAAATCCTGTCCTGAGGGTATGAAACCCCGGACCTTACATCCTTTCACGGTTTTGGAGTGACGCATACACTGGATGATGAGTGTGGGGCATGCACGAATTAGAAATTTGGAAATATGTTCATGTTGAGATAACTATTGAGTTGCAAAACTGCTTTTAAAGCATATGTTAAATAATATTGCTATGTTTTGATATATTTGGGTTGTAAGTCATGTTTGGGGTCTAGTGCCGATCTGTTTTATCCCCTTGGGGGGCTATTTTATGATATTCTCACTATTTTGATCATGATTTTACACTCAGTCCTTCTTGTTAAATTGTTGACACTCAGATTTGTTGAAATTGTTATTTCCTGAAATGAAATACTGTTTTGGGTCGAGAACCCCGTTTATTTATGGCCCGAGTGGCATGTTGAGAGTGTCAGACTGAGTGAGGCCGAGGGCCAATATTGTGAGGATACTTATGAAATGAGAGAGGCTGATTTCCGGAGTGATTGATGTCATGATTTGGCTGCTTATAACGCTTGGGTTGTAGGAGCCCCTACGAAGTCTGTACACCCCTAGTGAGCGCATGTACCTACTGAGTGGGAGTGTCGAGTGCCGAGTGATGAGTGATTGGGAGGTATGAGTGATGGTGAGGTGCTGAGTGACTGTTACTGAGTGATGGTGAGGTGCTGAGAGACTATTTATGAGTGATGATTATGCCCGAGGGGCAGTTTTATGATGATATTTTGCTGAGTCTTGACTATGCTTCACTTCATCTTTCATACTGATATATTTGGGAGTTTTACTGAGAAGACTTGGAAAATATACTTGTTTCAAAGGATTTTATGGAAATTGGGTTTCAAACTTATGTATTAAATGTATACTTTACTCAAACTCTGTGTTTTACTATTGGTGAATTGGTGTTTTGTGTTGTGTGTTTCTTATCTTCAGACTTGATTTATTTTCATTACTACTGAGTTGGCGTACTCATCATTACTCCTTGCACCTCTATGTGCAGATTCAGGTACTGGTTCTGAGCAGTAGTCATCTGAGTTCGTTCATCGGCGTCAGCATTCGGGATTTCGAGGTAGCTGTCCAGCGTCCACAGCTTCTCCATTTCCCTTCCTTCATTAGTATTTAGTATTTTGTTCTGAGACACTGTTTTATGACATTAGCAGTGTTAGTACTATTCTTAGATCCTCGTGATCAGCTTACTCCAGTTCTGGGGAATGGTTTTAGACTGTTAGATTATATTATGATTTGTTAAAGACTTAGAAGATTTTATACTTTCTATTGATGAATTTGGTAAATTTTATTAAAGGAATTGCGTAGTTATGTGATAGTGGCTAGCCTAGATCCACGACAGGCGCCATCACGACTAGTTAGGATTTGGGGTCGTGTCACATATATACAAAGATCTTTTTCCCCTTCTGTCTTGTCTTTACTTCATTTATGTCTTATGAAATTATTGTTTCATTTATGCCTTATGACATTGTATCCATGGGTTCGAGGCTTAAGCAATTTTGACCAAAACCGAACTAGTATTGTTTTTACGATCGAGTGAGTGCTTTCTCGAACTCGAAGTAGGGTAAGCCTTAGGCTTTAATTGAGTGAGGATGATTTCTCGAACTCAAACAAAAGACGTCCCTTAAGAGTTTCGGCCGATGTGGCCTTTGTAAAAAGAATGGCTTTTTCCCCCTTTTGGGCTTGAAATATTTTTTGTTATTTGTATGAAATTTGTTATGCCTTAGCACGAAATAAGGAATTGTTCGAGAATTTGAACCATTTTGTACTCATTAGAGTCGAGGCTTAATATTATCGAAGCCTTTTGTAATTTTTTCGAGAGTAGCCTTTTTAACCGGTTTTATGAAAATATTTGAAGTCTTGTTTTATTACGCAATTCAGACATCTCCGAACCGTGTTAATTCGGCCGTAGCCTTTTATTTGTGACTTGCCTCTTAGGATTATTTTCCCGTTTCACTTCGATCTTGCTCGAAGTGTCATCCCTAAAGTGGGATGGCCGTGGCCTATAAAAACCGAGGGCTGCCTTTACAGTCTTATAGTCTCGAAGTTTTGATAATTTGACCTCGTCTATTTTTCGGACGACAATCCCTGAGTGTGAGGTTAGTTGTTCGAACTTCTGTTATCATTGGCTCTTAAGCCTGTTTTCATAATAGATAGAGAATATGAAATTGTAAAGAATAATATTTTAAGACATGAGATATTGGGAAGGAAAAATACTTCTCTTAATAGATGATTATACATGTGTACATGTTTGATGTCGGGGCTCGACCAACCTATATGGGCACCTGTTGTGATGACCCAAGGGGTCATTTTATGAATTTAGACTTTGTTCTATGCTTATTATCTATAAAAAGATTTATTTTAACTACCTTGATTTGTGTGCGCAGTCCGGGCGTGAAACCGAAAAGCTTTTATGTGAAAATATAAGAAATAATAATTTTTTAGAATTAAAGTTTGGTTTTAGTAGATTTAAGTCAACATTTTTAGTAAGGACCCGGATTTGTGTTCCGACGATCCCGGGAGGTCTGCAGTAAAATATGGGACGTGGGCGTATGCCCGGAATTGAATCCCGAGGTCCCAAGCCTTAGAAATCAATTTTTTAAAGAAATTATTTTGCTGAATTATTAATGAAATAAAGAAAAGAATTATTGTTTGAAACTATTGGTATCGGGCCCGTATTTTGGTTCCGGATCCCGGTATAGATTTCTTATAGTATTTATGTACTATCTGTGAAATTTGGTGAGAATTGGAGTTTATTTGACATGATTCGGACGTCAGGTCGAGAAATAGTGAATGTTAAGTGTTCTTGAGAAACATAATGAGTTTAAGGTTAAATTCGTAGTTTTAGATGTTATTTTTAAGATTTGATCGCACGAGCAAGTCTGCATGATGTTTCTAGACTTGCGTGCATATTTGGTTTAGAGCCCCGACGGCTCGGGTGAATTCCGGGTAGGCTACAGGATGTTTTACACTTAGAAAAGTTGTTGGTTTTTGCTGTTGCTGGTGCTCAAATATTTTGTTCATCGCGTTCGCGTAGAGTCACTCGCAAACGCGTAGAGTAATTTAGTTGGGGGTCGTTTTGTGCTATGCGAACGCATGACCTGGGCCGCGAACGCGAAGCACTGGGGGGATTACCCTCCGCGAACACGGCCAAGCTATCGCGAACGCGGAGAGTATTGGGCCTAGGGGAGGGGGCTTACGCTTCCTCTACGCGAACGCGGCCCCACTGACGCGAATGCGAAGGCCACTGGGCCTAACACTATGTGAACGCGTTCAAGTCCCCACGAACGCGAAGTCCATTGGTCCAGATCCTCTGCGATCACGACAGGCCCATCGCGAACGCGATGAAGGCCTGTCCAGCGATTTAAAAACAGAACTTAAGTGGATAGAACTCTTTTTCTTCCTATTTTTTGAACTACAACGACCTAGAGGCGATTTTCTTCACCCAAGTTCATCCCCAAAGTGTTGGTAATCAATTCTAAACTCTACTCTTTCAATTACCCAATGTTCTTCATCACTTTTAAATCAAAAGTCAAGAATTTTCATGGTAAAAATTGAGGGTTTGGGTAGAATTAGGGAATTTTGTAAAAATCGATTTTTGACCTCGAATTGGGGTCGAATTTCGAAACTAATTGCATATTCGGGCTCGTGGGTGAATGGATAAACGTAATTTGGTCCGAACCCCGAGTTTGGACCAAGCGCGCCTGGGTCGGATTTTAACTTTTTTTTAGAAAACTTAGGAAAAATCATAATTTTCAGTAAAGTTACTTCATTTAACATTAATTAATGATATTAAGCTAATTATGACTAGATTAAAGTGTGTTGGAGGTGAATTCAAAAGGAAAAGCTATAATTGAGCAGTGAGTGGCCTGCGGAATTGAGACAAGTGTTTGGCCTAACCTTAGCTTGAGGGAATAGGTGTTGTTGTTGTATTTGATACGTGTTAGTGTTGAGTACGACGTATAGGTGTGGTGACGAGTATGTATACGTTGGTGTCAAGCATGCTCGTGAGTCTTATACTATGATTTTTGTGACTCTTGTTATGCTCTGGCTACGCTTAAACTGATGACTATCCATGTTGAACTAGACTTATGATGAATTCTTGGTAATTGACCATTGTTGAGCATTAGCTCAAATTGAGATTTATTTTTGTGAAGTTAACTGTTGGAACTAGATTGATTATAGTTGATTCCCTTGCCGGGATGTATTTATGTCTATTGTGGATTCCCTTGCTGGGATATGGTTGTTATATTTATGCATATGGTGAGGAAGAGTGATAAAGCATGAAGGGTGATGACGTGCACATTTGAATTCCTACTTATAATTCATACTCATGCATATGGTGAGGAAGAGTGATAAAGCACGAAGGGTGATGCCGTGCATATTTACATTTATATTTACATTTATGCATATGGTGAGGAAGAGTGATAAAGCACGAAGGGTGATGCCGTGCATATTTACATTTATATTTACATTTATGCATATGGTGAGGAAGAGTGATAAAGCATGAAGGGTGATTCCGTGTACATTTACATTCATATTAATGCATATGGTGAGGAAGAGAGTAAAGCACGAAGGGTGATGCCGCACACATTTACATTTATATTGATGCATATGGTGAGGAAGAGAGTAAAGCACGAAGGGTGATGCCGCACACATTTACATTTATATTGATGCATATGGTGAGGCTGAGAGTAAAAGCACGAAGGGTGATGTCGTGCAAGAATTCTTTCTATTTTAATTGTTGAAATTAATGTTTATCACTATCTGTGTTTGCCTTATTATTTCCTCGTTTATTATGTTAGAAATTCCTCATCGCATGCTCCCTTCCCATTAATTGCTATCTCTTTTAAATCTCTTAATTGTTGTTATTCCTGCTAGTAAGACTATATAACTATCCAGGTTTATGTGATGTCTTGTCCTAACCTCGTCACTACTTCACCGAGGTTAGGCTCGGCACTTACTCAGTACATGGGGTCGGTTGTACTGATACTACACTCTGCACTATTTTGTGTAGATCCAGGTACCGGCCAGCGTTAGGAGATCTTAGTAGCCCGCATTCATCATTCGGAGACACGAGGTAGATCTTCCGACTTCCGCAGATTCCTGGAGTCTTCTCTTAGTTCTATAGATACTCTTTTTATTAGATTCTAAACAGTTACATTATTTCTTTCAGCCCATTATTTGTAGTATTCTTAGTAGTTCGTGAATTGTGACACCAGACCCTAGGGTAGTCTTATATTTATATATTTAGTTCGTGGCTTGGCTTAGCTATTCGTTTATTATTTTATTCATGAAGTTATCTGTTGGAAATTATTAGAGTTAGTTTATTTTAAATTGTCTTATTGTGTTTAAGTAAATATTCAAAGGAAAATAGCTAATCGAGTTCTAACATTTGCTTGCCTAGCAAGTGTGGTGTTAGGCGCCATCACGATCCCTAAGGTGGGAATTTGGGTCGTGACACCTGTTCATTCGACTGTTTGTCCCTTACAAAATTTACCTATCGAGACCCTGCTATCACGAAGTAATTTCCTTGCAATAAAAGTTGACATCCCAGGGTAATGTCATCCAGTATTCGAGGTTGATTGTAAAGAAGCCACGGATACTACTGAATTGCTCTAAGTTAGCACGAACAGTGGTTTCCTCATTAAAAACCTTGCTAGAAAACTCATTTGGGACAAAAACCGGTCTAAGGTAAAAAGAGTGCAACGCGTGCTTTCAAACCTAAATATTCTGTGTTGGAATCCATCACCGTCCCTGATCGAATACTTGCAATCGGTTAGTTTAATGTTTACATGAAAATGGAAAGGTCGCACATTAGCAGTAGTATTATTTTAGGAGTGATACGTTCCAATTGTTCAGCAATTGCTCGCCGTCCATTCTTCCGAGCTTGTAAGATCCTTTACCAATGGTGTCGAGGACCTGATACGGTCCCTCCCAACTTTGACCTCGTTTTCCTTCTTTCGGATTTTGAGTGTTGAGGGTGACTTTTCTTAGCACCAACCCCGATTTTAAAATGTCGAAGATTGGTTCTTCGATTATAATACCTTTCGATTTGCTTCTTTTGTGCGGCCAATCGAACGAGTGCAGCTTCTCGTCTTTCATCTAATAATTCTAGGCTCGTACTCATGGTCTCATGATTCGATTCTTCTATTGCATATTGAAACCTGAGGCTAGGTTCCCTGACTTCGACCGGGATAAGAGCTTTGGTACCATAGGCTAAAGAGAACGGTGTTGACCCTATACTAGATTTCGACGTCGTGAGGTACGCCCAAAGAACCTCGGGCAGTATCTCTCTCCATTTCCCCTTAGCGTCGGTCAATCACTTCTTGAGATTTTGAATGATAGTCTTGTTGGTCGATTCGGCTTGTCCGTTCCCACTGGGATGATACTGTGTTGATAGAATCCTATTAATCTTGTGATCCTCGAGAAATTTAGTCACTTTGCTGCCAATGAACTGCAGTTCATTATCGCACACGATCTCGGCAGGCATCCCGAATCGACATATAATGTGGTCCCAAATGAAGTCTATGACTTCTTTTTCTCTAACTTTCTCGAAATACTATGCTTCAACCCACTTAGAAAAATAATCAGTCATAAATAAAATAAATTGAGATTTACCTGGGGCCATTGGGAGAGGGCCGATGATGTCCATCCCACATTTCATGAACGGCCATGGGGATAAGACCGAGTGAAGTTTCTTCTCGGGCTGGTGAATCATCAGCGCATACCTTTGACATTTGTCGCACTATCGAACGAACTCTTTTGTACCCTTTTCCATATCGGCCCAATAGTATCATGCTTTGATAACTTTGTGAACCAATGACTCGGCACCGCAATGATCTCCACAAGTGCCTTCGTGAATCTCTTGTAGGATGTAGTTGGTGTCTCCCGATCCCAAACATATCGTCAATGGTCTGTCAAACATTCTCCTAAACAGTGTTCCATCCTCGGCCAAGGTGAATCGTGCTGCCTTTGTGCGTAGAGTCCTCGACTCCTTCGGGTCTGATGGGAGCTTCCCGTTTTTTTAGGTATTCGATGTACTTATTTCTCCAATCTCAGGTCAGACTCGTAGAGTTTATTTTGCATGTCCCTCTCTTCGATTACTGATCTCGGGAGTTGTACGACAGTCCCCGAGCTAACTTCGTCATCTTCGACCGATGACCCCAAGTTTGCAAGGGCATCGACCTCGCTATTCTATTCCCGAGGTACATTTTGTAAGGTGAACTCTTTAAATCGATGTAGAGTCACTTGTAGATTGTCCAAGTACCTCTGTATTCGGTCTTCTCGAACTTCGAAATTTGTTGACTTGTTTTACCACAAGTAGGGAATCGCATTTGACTTCGATGACCTCTGCTCCCTAACTTTTAGCCAGCTAGACCTACAATCATGGCTTCGTACTCGGCCTCATTGTTAGTTAATTTCGAAGTTCTCATAGATTATCTAATTGTATTACTCGTGGGTGACTTCAAAATGATGCCCCGCCCGAACCCCTTCACGTTCGAATCATCGTTAGTGAAGAGGGTCCATATCCCCGACGATGTACCCGATTTTAATAATAGTTCCTTTTCGACCTCGGGTACGAGGGCTGGCGTGAAGTCGACCACAAATTCTGCCAAGATTTGAGACTTGATGGTCGTTCGGGGTTGATACTCGATATCATACCCACTGATCTCGACGGCCCATTTGGCAAATCGACCCGAGAGTTTGAATTTATGCAAAATATTGTGAAGGGGATAGGTAGTTATAACACAAATTGGGTGACATTGAAAATATGGTTTTAATTTCCTAGAGGCGCTTATTAAGGCAAGCGCTAATTTTTCTAAGTGTGGGTACCTGGTCTCGGCTTCACCTAAGGTCCGACTAACATAGTAAAGAGATAACTGCGTACATTACTCTTCTCGAACTAGGACCCCACTTATCGCGATTTCTGATTCTGCTAAGTATAAGTAGAGTTGCTCGTTCGCTTTCAAAGCGTGAAGTAGTGGCGGGATTGACAAGTATCGTTTTAGTTCTTCTAAGGCTTGTTGGCATTCCCGAGTCCATGAAAAATTACTCTTCCTCTTAAGAAGTGAGAAGAACAGGTGAGTTCTATCCGAGGACCTCGAAATGAATCGCCCTAGGGCGGCTGTGCGCCCCGTTAACTTTTGTACGACCTTGACATTATCTACAACTGTGATATCTTGTATGGATTTGATTTTATTGGGATTGATCTCGATTCCCTGATTTGATACCATGAAGCCGAGGAACATGCCCGAGCCGACACTGAATGCACACTTCTCTGGGTGAGCTTCATGTTGTACTTTCTTAGTATGTTTAAGGTCTCCTGCAAATGTTTCAAGTGGTCCTCTGCTCACAGAGACTTAACTACCATTTCATCAATATAAACTTCCATTAATTTTGCTATTTGTTCTTCAAACATTCGATTTACTAGGCGTTGATAAGTTGCACCAGCATTTTTTAGTCTGAACGACATTACATTATAACAATAGGTGCCGTATCTAGTGATGAACGAAGTCTTTTCCTGGTTCTCTGGGTTCATCTTTATTTGATTGTACCCGGAGTAGGCATCGAGAAAACTAAAAATCTTGTGGTTGGTTGTGGCATCGATCATACGATCAATATTTGGCGGAGGAAAAGAATCATTTAGGCATGCTTTGTTCAAGTCTTTATAATCTATGCACATTCTAAGTATATTTCCCTTCTTAGGGACTACCACTACGTTTGCTAACCATTCAACATATTTTACTTCCCGAATTGACACTATTTTGAGAAGGTTGGTTATTATATCCTTGATGAATGCATGCTTAACCTCAGATTGGGGCCTTCTCTTTTGCTTTACTGGACAGAACTTCTGGTCCAAGCTCAATCGATGGGTAGTGATGTCCAGTGGGATCCCTGTCATATCGAGGTGGGACAAAGCAAAGCAATACATGTTATCTAAAAGGAACTTAATGAGTTTTTTCTTGAGCTCGGGAGTTAACCCCGTGCCCAGGTATAATTTTCGTTCGGGCATCACTCGATCAGTATTACTTGTTCCAGCTCTTCGACCGTAGATTTTGTGGCATCGGAGTCATCGGGAATTATGAAAGCTCGGGGAATACAATGCTCATCATCCTCGTCTGCCCCCTACTCCTCTGATTGGGTCGAGGCTAGTACCTGTGTTTGCTATTTGGACTCTTATTTTCCCTTCGAATATGATTTATTTGTTAATGAGAGTGCCAAAACCGGTATCACCTCGTCGACTGCGAACATCTCCTTGGCGGCAGGTTGCTCCCCGTACACCATTTTTACTCCTTATGGTGTCGAAAACTTCAGAACTTGATGAAGGGTTGAAGGTACTGCCCTCATGTTGTGAATCCAGGGCCTTTCGAGTAGGGCGTTATATCTCATATCGCCCTCGATCACATGAAACTTTGTTTCTTGGACGGTCCCGACTACGTTTACTGGAAAGATAATTCACCTTTGGTAGTTTCACTTTCCATGTTGAAGCGGTTAAGAACCCGAACCTCGAGCACAGTTTGATCTTGTAGGTCGAGCTGCTCCACGACCCTCGATCGAATAATGTTGGCCGAGCTTCTTGGATCAATCAAAACACATTTAACTTGAATTTTATTCCTAAGGACAGATATTACCACTGCGTCGTTGTGCGGTTGTGAGATCCCCTCTTCATCCTCGTCATTGAAAGACAAGGTCCCTTCCAGCACATAGTCTAAAGTTCGTTTTTCCCTTGTGATCGATACCTTGGTGCGCCTAAATACGGGTCCCTATGGAATATCGACCCCACCGACGATCATGTGAATCACATGTTGTGGTTCTTCTTGATCCTTCTTCCTGTTTGCATCCATGTCTCTGAATTGGTTCTTAGCTTGGTCACTCAAGAATTCTCGAAGTGGCCCTCGTTGAACAAACGGGCTACCTCCTCCCTTAGATGTGTGCAGTCCTCCGCCCTATGATCATGAGTGCCATGGTATTTGCATATCTGATTTGGATTCCTCTAGGCCGGGTCGGTCTGTATGAGTCGAGGCCATATGGTATCTTTGATCCGCCCAATGGCCGATACAAAAGTTGATGAGTCGACGCTGAAATTGTATTCTGATAGTCGTGGTGCTTCTGTGGGCTCGACATATTTATCGAAACTACCCACTCATGAGCCATCAAGAGCTCTGTCCTCGATCGTTCTTTCGATCACTTCAATCTGGTTTGCGTATGGGGCCGCAGTTCGTACGATCTCTACCGTATGGTTGGTACCGATCTCTATTCGATCAGGGTTCTATGTCGATGTCCCTTTGAATTCTGTCGACGGGCATGTTTGGATAAACGGAACCGGAAGGAGCTCCCAATTGATCATCCTCGACCCTAATTTTTGACCGGTACCGATTATGCACATCGGCCCAGGTCATAGTTGGATACTCAATCAAATTTTGCTTTAGCTGCCATGAGGCCACCGAACTCCGTATGTTAAAACCTTGAGTAAAAGCTTGGACGGCCCAGTCATCTACGACTGAGGATAGATCCATACGTTCTATCTAGAACCAAGATACAAATTCTCTTAGCATTTCGATGTCTTTCTGCTTCACTTTGAAGAGGTTCGACTTCCTAGTCTCGACCTTTATTGCTCCGGCATGTGCTTTGACGAAGGAATATGAGAGCATGGCGAAGGAATCAATGGAAATGGGCGGCAGATTGTGGTACCATATCATTGCCCTATCCGATAAAGTTTCTCTGAACTTCTTTAGCAAAACGGACTCAATCTCATTGTCCTCCAAATCATTCCCCTTTATGGCGCATGTGTATGAAGTGACATGCTCATTTGGTTCGGTGGTTCCATTATATTTGGGAATTTCTGGCATGCGGAATCTCTTAGGGATGGGTTTAGGAGCTGCACTTTGGGGGAAAGGCTTTTGCACGAACTTCTTCTTAGGGATGGGTTTAGGAGTTGCACTTGGGAGTTGTATGTTTCTACCTTTTTGCCATTTTCCTCGATCTTATTTTCCCCTGATTTGATGCGCTTTGTGAGCTCTTAGAGCATTTTCATAATGGTGGGGTCAGTCCCCGACTCGGTGTCACTTGACCTCTCTGATACTAGTTCGACCCTATGAACAACTTCCAGTGAGGCTCGGGTTCAACTCTACTTGAAGCTCGATTCTGGTTTTGAAGTTGCGCTATGGCAGCTTGTTGAGCTTGCAGCATTTCAAATATCAACTGAAGGCTGACTCCGCCGTCTTCGCCGCCCTATGCATCTTGACCTGCTGGTCGAGCGCCTCTACGGACGTTGTTTTCGGGGTCGACGCCCAAATTAGCATTTAGGGCGATGTGGGAGCTACGTCGATGGGGTCTGCAGCTGGTACTCCCTCGACGCCAACCTGAGGTACTTCGATCCCTGAGGCGACTATATTGTCGTTTTCCCGTGGAAACCGAGGTTGTTGTCAGCGTGTGTGAGTACTGTTTGAGAGTTTGACATGATGATCCTAAAATCAAAACCACTTACGAGAACAAGCGTAACGCAATGTGCGTTATGAGAATAAGCACTAAGCAATCACTATTATTCTTAGCCCTATGGTGGGTGCCAAACTGTTTACCCTTAAAATGGGATAACAATTAAACTTATAAGTGGTTTTAAGGACATGTGATTTCACCTAATACCAATTGATAAATGCGATGATTAATTGTAGAAATCAACAATAAAATAAAGCAAACCAATATTGAAAATGCAATTTGGTCTTCGAGCTTGACCACCCTCGAACCAACTGAGAATGTATTTAGAAAGTACGAACTAAACTGAAGAATAAGAGAATTTAAGAGAGAACAATAATGTATTGCTTTGATATAAGAATGGATGGTTACCAATGATTAGGTTTTCCCTTTATATAGTAGAGGAATTCTACTTATGATACAATTCTAATTACAGAAGAAAATCCCATTATTAGCTAAATAACCGTTCTTGATTTGATCTATTCCGAGATTTTCGCCATGATCTTCGACCGATTACAAATATCTCGGCTTTCCATTAATGCGCTATCTTCGGTCTTACTCGATGTCTGTCCTGTTTGGTCTCGATCATCATTGGTCTCGATCTTGATTAGTATTTTGAATCCCGAGCTCGGTACCACATCTTCATGTCTTGGTCCGATGTAATACGGGGTCGATCCTCGAGCCACCATCCCGGTATCGGTCAACCAAAATCGGGTGAGCCTGGTTTTAACCGTATACAGATACATTTTTTTAGCCGAAGGTTTTCCGGAAACGGTTTCTCTACCTCCACACGGTGTAAAACTGAGACGGATTCAGAATTTTAATTTTATGAGTTTAACTTTTAAGAATTTTTAGCATTGAACTAATTATATTTTTAAAGTATGGGTATTTGTATTTAATATTTTTGCAACTTTAACGAATTTCATATATAAATTTTTGATTCGCGTTAAAAGTTATGAATTCAATTAAATCCGGCATTAGCGCACTATATCCGCCTTTGTAGTAAGATTTGGTACGCACTACCCTACTCGAACCACAATGTGTAAGAATACAGTGGGTATTGTTATTAGTGTTGATGTATTCCATTATTTCCGGTCAAGCTCAATAAACATTCCAATATGTCATGAAATCCCTTATGTTATCTCTTATTTTGAATTTGAAAAGGAGAAGGCAAAACAGATAGATAAATAATTTAAAATAGTATGATTCTGCTGGCCGGCTTTATTTGAACTTTCAAGTTTTGTAGATTCCTTTACATTGGGTGCCAGATAGATTGGACTTCTTTTTGAAATGCCATTTAATTTACATTAATTCGGCAAAGTATAAAATCATTTTTTGGCTTTTGTTAAGTGGGACACATTACATCGGCGAAGCAACATGGTCATAAAGTTAGTACCCTTCGTCGAAAAATTACACTATATATATAAGTAAAATATTACGTTTTAGAAGTATATAATATATATTAAACATTCTTTGTTGGAATATTATTTTACTTCTTTCTAATTTAAGTATCCTTGAAAAAAATTTTAATTTGAGTCCCACAACATTTCATCAATTTGTGCCAGAATTGTAAATTATTTTGCAGACATGCAAAAAAGTGGAAGATTATGCGATAACGTAGTGGCCCCAGAATTAAAACTTTAATCTTATCAGTTAAAACGGTTTATAAAGTAAAATTAATGATGCCCACGTGGACCCCAACTGGTCTCAGCATTTCTGAGTTGTCTCGTGCCTGGCTTCTAGGCTGTTTGTTCCCTTCCTCCGCACTATAGAATATAGATAGGTTCAAACAAATATTTAAATTTTTGAGATTGAAAAGAAAAAAAGAAACACTTATTCTGGAGTAACGACGGCATTCAGCCAGTTTGGCAACTCAAATAATTAAGCGAATATTTATTATATATCCCTAGCACAAATATCATGTACCTTTATCAACGTGAGATGAAAAATAATTTAAATATTTTTGTGTTTAATGTCATATCTTGGTAAAATCTCTTAATATTTGTAATTTTAGTGGACCGCGAAATCAATTGACTCCCATCTAAGCTTATTTGCCAAAACTAACGTCAAATTAAATTTTTAACTAAAAAATATTAAATATTAGTCTTAATATAGACCGATTATTTTAATATCTCATTGAATAATATTAATAAACAACATATTAGTTTCTGTTCTGTTCACATTCATTTTTTCTGTTTTTCTTAGTATTATTGCCCTTCTACTTATTTGTTGTCTCTTACGATGTTTATATTATTTGTCTGGTTTCTGTTATTGTTACAAATTTATTATCTTTTTTCGATTTTTTTAGCTGAGGATCTTCCATGAAAAGTCTCTCTATCTTCCGGGATAGGGGTAAGGTCTGTGTACATTCTACCCTTCTCAGATCCCACTATCGGAATTCAGGGGCGGACCCATGTGGTGCTAAGCGGGTTCAACTAAACGCGTTTCATCAAAAAATAATATTATATATTTATAAATTACGATTAAAATAGCATAAATTATGTATAAAATTTATATTTAAACCCACTTAACAAATTTTGTTCTCGCAAAAGTGGTCAAGCGGGTTCATAATATTGGTTAGGTCCTGTGATCGAACCCTTTCATCTTATGTACTTACTTTATTTTTTTATTTGTATAAATGGCAGGAAGAGTCACAATAGGAAAAAAACCGTATGTATTTTGCAGTTTTCTTTATTTACTTTATAGTTTATTTTCTTTACATAAATTCAATAGAAATTATATTGAAGTTTATTTTACTCCAGAAGGTAATTTTAGTTCTACCTTTCATAAAATTTGCTAAGACTTGCACAGTGGCAAGTATATTTGTTTGAAATTATTTGTCATTTGTTGGTTTAATTTAATTTAGTTTATGTTGGAATTTATTCGTTCTTTTTTTTTTCCTTTTCGTTTGTGTGTGTATAAGCTCTCTTTCTTTAATTATTGGTGTTAATTTTAGTTTAATTTGTAACGTTTTTCTTATTGTCTTCTTTTATAAATAA
This sequence comes from Nicotiana undulata, assembly GCA_005239495.1. Lineage (NCBI taxonomy): Eukaryota > Viridiplantae > Streptophyta > Magnoliopsida > Solanales > Solanaceae > Nicotiana > Nicotiana undulata. Next base: position 47,590 of record ML246466.1, read on the forward strand.
TAACTTGTTATCTAATAAATGCAAACAAATTATAATAAATCAAATTTCTGTAAGTCAATAAATTCTAAAATTTGTCAAGATTTTGTTGGTTAAAGTTTAATAAACTAGCTAAAGTTAGATTTTTTAAAAGTAAAATAAGTATAAATTTGTTTAAAATATAGAGCATCGATTTAAAAAGGACTTTATTAGGAGATCACATTGTGAGTAATAAAGATAAAAAAAAACTTATTCCTCGTGCCTTATGTCGCTTATATTAGTTATAAACTTTTAAAATTGAACCCGTTTGCACAAAACCGGTAAAATTATATTGAGTTGTTGTTGTTGTTGCTGATCATTGAATAATATAAAAAGAAATAGAAAAACGAAAATGCGGAAACGACGAAGAAAAGATAAAATTGGTCAGTTCTGATCTGTTAGAAAATTTGAGTTTTTTACTCTTGGCCGTCGGGCCGTGACCCTCGTGACTCCGAATTCCGCCAAAACCATTACAAACAAATTACTTTACTTTTATTTTATTTTTATTTTGCTAAGAACACTTTCCCTACTTTAATTATTTCTTATTTCCCTCGAATTTAACGTTTTATTATATTTTATTTGTAGGGGAAACAAGTCGGTCAATCATCCCTTCCATGTGCAATGTTTATAAAAGCGTTGAAAAAGGATTTATTATATTTTCTTAGTTACAAAGATTTGGATAGATCATGCTTGTACTAAAATTAATTAACTAGCAAGTCAGACCTATATGTATCACCATTAACTTGTTAAGTTCAATGAGTACTTATCAAAACTTACTCTTTTTTCTAATAATGTTTTTATTAGTAATATATGTAGGGGGAGGGAAAATAAGTGTTGTGAGTGTCTGTGACAAGAGGTAACGAACGTTATGCGGAAACTAACAAACTAAACTTTGATGATGCTAAATCATATAATAAAAGAAAAGTATAAAAGAGTCATAATTTACTACTATAATATAGTTGATCAATTGATCAACATTAATTTTTACTGATATAAAAGAGAAAAGTAACTTATTCTCGAGAATAAATTCGCCCACTAAACAAAAACTTCTTAACTACTATATTGTGGATGCTATTATGTTATTTTATGAATGAGGAATTCTCAAATTTTAGAGTTCCACAATCTTTTTCTCCAAGAAAATGAACTATCAAATATAGAAGATAAAGAAAAAGTAAAACCGATCATAGTAAATATTTTATCTTTCCTTCGAGTAACAGATAAAATTGTGAAAAGAAAATCAGGGCAATTCTAACAATTCTCCCGTTTGGCTTGACTTTTCTTGGCGAAACTTAATCCGCCTTCTTCATTTAATCTTCATCAATGTTTCTTGCCATGGTTAAAAGTGGATATGGGTCGAAAATAGGAAAATGGGTCAAATATACTCCTCTACTTTGCTATATTAATCATATTTATCATCGGTTATACTATTGGATTACATCTGCCCTTGTCATTAACCAAACTTTTTAAAAATACCTTTCACGCAATAGAAAGCTATCAGATTAAGAGGGTGTTTGGATTGGCTTATAAAAAGTACCCCCTCCGCTACAATTATGTGAACATGTTTGTCTGGGCACGGAGTTTAAGAAAAAATGAAGACTTTTGGAATTTGTGGTACTAAACAATTCAAAAAAAGGCCCAAAGTATTTGTATGGTTATAAAAGCTTATCATTAAGGGTAGAATGGTAAGTTTAACCAAAATTGTTTCCAAATTTAGAAGGGGTCATTCTTTTTGGAACGAGCCAAAAATGAAATAAATTCACATAAACTGGAATGGAGGGAGCAGCTTTTCAGCCAATAGTCATAAGTTGGTAATATCCAACTTTTGGCTTTTGGCTTATTTTTCTACTTTTTATGCCTAAAAATAAGTGTTTTAAGCACTTTTTATCATTCAAACACCACACAAACTAAAAAGGTGCTTAAAAGCCAATAAGGATTTAAAATAAGCCAATCCAAACACCCTCTAAAAAAAGACTTGTTTTCTGTTTTTTGATAGTTTATATGAGTCCATCAACTGTAAAGAGACTTGGTCCTTTAAAGGTTCCCTTAGAGTTATATATAGAGACAGTAAGTAAAAGAGGCACATGATTTTTACGTGGAAAAATCCCAACTCAAGGGGACAAAAACCACGACCTACACTGGTAGGATTTTAACTTCACTAACTTGTAATCTCAACTATTACAAGCCACTTTGTAATGACTCTCTTACAAAGACTTTAACACACTAACTTGTAATACGCTTATTACAAGCCAATCTGTTACTCACTAGTTACAAAGACTTTAACTTATGACTATATTAGTCACAACACAAACACAAATGATTTATGATTTTGAGTTTCCTAAAACAAAGCTTATAAGAAAGCAAGATAGGATACAATAGAAAGCAAAATACAAGATTACAACTCAACTAAGGACACATAAGACACGTAGTGAAATTGGTCCGTCTTAGTGGAGTTGTCTTCTTGTTCTTGACACACTTGAGCCTTCAATGCAAGAGCAGATCTTCAATGCTCGAGAGAATGTTAGTAAATGCTCAAGTGAATATCTTGTTTGTCTTCCAACAAGATATTATATCTCAAAGACATCCCAAGAATGATGTCCATACTTAGTTAGTACACCCTACAACCAATAGGAAGTAATTGTTGCACTGTTTCTGCACTGTAGCGTGTACAGTTGCAGGCAGTCACTTTCTGCCACTGCTTTCCAGCTGTAGAGTTGACTTGTACTTCTGTAGAAATGTCAAGGGATCAAGTCCCTAAACTATTTCTTGTGAATCCAAGCGTATACTGCCCAAATTTCTTGAGTTCATGCTGACTGGTTGTGCTGGATGCGCATCAGGTCTTTTATCTGGTTCTTTATATAAAGTTTGTTAGATCATCAAAACATAAGACTAACCCATCAATTTTTAAAAGCCCATTAACTCATATCACGACGTTCAAACTCTGATGATCTATGGAAGTATGCTTCCATTGCATACAACATAATGGACATTATATTGGACTCGATCTGAAGATAAGCACTCCAAAATCATAATGTTGAAAATTAAAGCTCAACACGTATATGGCTGGTTATTATCTTATCCAAGATGACTAATGATTCTTCGGATTCAATGTTCAAATGTAGAAATAAGTTCGTCTCTGGTTCTGGCTGTCACCTCAACATGTTGAGGGAAATTTAATTGCTTGTAGCATTTTCTCACTGTTACTAAAAAATTTAATATAATATATAAAGTTGAATTAGAAGAAACCATCTATAATTATGATTCATTTCTAATGGGTTGGTCCATCAATTATGAGCCTGATTTTTCGACTTTGTTCTTGCAAATATGATATTTTCTATCTCTCGGCCGAAGTTTCACAAAAATGGTATTGGTTCGAGTCATTCAAGTTAATGAATTTTATAAAAAAGAAAACGGATCTTATTTTTTTTTAAAATAGGGTAGCTTTCGGTTAGTTTGAGGGTATTTTTAAAAAGTTTGATTATATAACCCAATAGTATAACAGAGCGCAGATATGAATAATGTACTAAAGCAGAGGGATAATTTTGGTTCTTTTCCCTTAGACAATAAGAGCATGTGCGTTAAAAGTGAGCACCGATTAAAAATCATAAAGCCCTGCATTAAAAGCGAGCAGGGTTAAAAGTCGAGTCATGTGTTAAAAGTTAGCAGAGCTAAAAGTGAAAGTTCACGTAGTAAAAATAAGCATAAGTTGAAAATAGGAGCTCATGCGTGAAGAATAACATGGGTTAAAAATTGTATTTTGTTTTTAAAAGATGTAGCAACAAGAAAGCTAAAGTAAAACTTTGGTAACCAAAAAAATTATATTAAAAAGACATAATATACTACTATAATATAGTTTTGATCAGTTGATTCACATCAATTTACTAATATAAAAGAGAAAAAATAACTTATTCGAGAGAATAAAATTTCTCCCTAAATAAAACTATCTAAAAGACTACATTATGAATGCTATTATGTTGTTTTACGAAGAAGAGATCCTCAATTTATATAGGTCCACAATCTTCTCTTCCAAGAAAATAATCTATAGAATATGGATCATAACAATAACAATTATAAATTCAGTATAATTTCATGAGTGATGGTCTAAAAAAGATAGTGTATACGAAAACCTTGGACGAAGAACAATATACTATGGTTTTTGTGAATTTTATTCAAAATATTCAATAGTCACAATTCAAAATGTAGTGTATAAGTTCAAATCCCATAAATTGCTGGTGAGTCAGATATTTCTCATTTTCTGTTATTTGCATGATTATTATTATTATTTTTTCGTTTTTTCGAACAAATATAATAGAATTATTTTATGAAAGGTCTTTATCAGTCTCCAATTTCCTTCCGTTTTCGCGAAGGGCGAATTTTCTTTATTTCTCTTCTTCTTTTGAAATAAGGGAAGGGGCAAAGGCTTTATATATATCTCTCTCTTCTTTCTTCTCAACTGTCCTCCGTGTTCAACTCGCGTTTTAGCAGACACTGGAGAAAATCAAACAGGAGAGAGAAACCTAACAACACAACACCAGTTTCTAGAGAGAGAGAAAAAAAACTATTCTCGAAGAAAATTTTCCGGTGACTGTGTAAATTATTTTCAAGTGAAGTTTCCATATTTGTACACTCATTGTCAATTGATTGCTTTGCTCTCCATTACCGATTTGATAATTAGGTTTTCGAGATCGATTGGTTATTATTCTTCGATTCGTTAATTCGGGTTAACAGGATTTTTTTGGTTTCGATTCGATAATCGGGTTCAAGTATTTCAGAAAGAGAACAGAAAAAGGAAAAAGGAGGTCTTAAATTTGTTTCGAAGTGAAGGGGGTTTTGGTTGATAGATGTTGACCACCATGGTTGGTTTGTGATGTAATATGGCACGGGTTGTTACAGATAAAGATATGTCGTTTTACATTGGTCGCGAGGCTTCAAAGGTTTGTTTTTTATTTGTTCTCTCTTTTTGCTTCTGGAAGTTTCTTAATTTTGATTTCTGGAGATCCTTTTTTCCCCTGATTGTGTTGTTGTTGTTATGTTGAGCAGTTGTGGAAGAGATTTTGTGCGGAGGTAACAACAGAGATCAATCTTCTTGCTGAGAATTGGAAATATATTCTTGGCGGTTTGATTTGTCAGGTTTTTACATATTCTTCCTTTCCATCAATTTCAGTTTCTTTTTTCTTTTTCATACTTTTTTTAATGGTTATTTGAGGGTGCCTGATTTCATGTATTTTACAGTGCTGCTACAAAAATTCTTCAATTTGTAGTCAATTAGCTTTTAAAATTTGGATTACAAAATCTTATTCGTCTTAGCTTTTGGCAGTGCACCGGGCTGCCCAAGTCTTAGCTTTTGGCAAAATGCATAGTTTTTCTGCTTTGGACTTGCAGGAGTAGCAAGTACTGTAAGTTTAGGTTGAAATATAACTGCTTTCGATTTGTAAGAGTAGCTAGGTGGTATAAGTTATGTTGAAATTCAATGCTTTTACACAAGGCTCGATGTGTCTTTTAGCAATATGCTATGTTTCTCCTGTCTAGGCTGGGAGGGAGGTTGAGCGGGGAGACGGAGGTTGGGAGCTGCCAAATTTTTTCTTGCCAACCTCTTACTGAATTATAGCGTTTGTTATTAGTTTTTTTATGTCTGTTGAATATGATTTTTGGCGAATAAATGAGGATTTATGTTCCTTTGTTTGATCATCATTTTTTGTTCCTGTTCTTATTGCTTTTTGTGTACCTGAGTTATGAAATCTCTATATTCATTTCTTCAGTACATCCATGGACTTGCTGCTAGAGGGGTGCATTACTTTCATCGGCCTGGACCAATTCTTCAGGACGTCGGCTTCTATCTTCTTCCGGTTGGTTTTCTTGTTTTTTTTCCTCCTCTCCCCCACTATTATGGTAGATGCAAACTGACCTTTTCTCTTTGGATTGAAATTCCAGGAGCTTGGACAAGATAGAGCTTATATAAGTGAAACTGTATTTACTACCATCTTTCTATCTTTTGTCTTGGTGAGTTTGTTTCTCTATAATATTTCTCATCTTTTGTCTTTTGTCTTTGGCAAGATTGAGCTTACATAAGTGAAACTGGATTCTTTATCTGTCATTACTGTATTTATTCCCTTGACATTTAAGTGTATAAAAGCACACATGCAAAGGCAAACCGTGAGGCCAAGCTGCTTCAGGCTTTAGAATCAGGGAAATCTTGGATATTAGTTTAAGTTATGTTGATGTGGTGGTCAAATTAGAGTTTCCGTTACCCTTGAATGGTTATTGGAGATGTAGTGGTTGGTCTTAATCTTTTTTTACTTGCGCAAGAGTTAATTTAGCATCCTTTATTCTAATGGTTTTCTCATGCTTTGCTGCAGTGGACCTTCCATCCTTTTATTTTTAAGACCAAAAAGATCTATACAGTTCTGATATGGTGCAGGGTCCTGGCATTCTTAGTCGTAAGTGCCCCCTTTTCTTGGCCAGGATTACTTTTTTCTTGTACCCCTTCACTTACTATTCTTTCTTATCTACAAATAACAAACATTTGGAGACAAATCCTTGATATCCATTACATTTTCTAAGTTGGTTAATTGTTTGCCACAGGGTTGTCAATTCCTTCGGATCATAACATTCTATTCTACGCAGCTTCCTGGTCCAAATTATCACTGTCGTGAGGTAAAAGCTGTTCTCCTTTATTGGATGCTCTTTTTGTTTCAGCTTTTGCTGTTTTGCTGTCTGGCCGCTGTGCCTCAGCTTACTTCATTCTCTTTTTTGTCAAAGCCTCAACTAATTTTACTCTGCAAATTACCAGGGTTCAAAGCTTGCCACGCTTGCTCCTCCTGACAATATTTTAGAAGTGCTATTGATTGGTAAGTTGCAGTCTCCTTTACTAAATGCTCCTTCTGGTTCCAAAGTGACATTCTTTAATTTAGACACTTACATGGCGTTTATGAAAGTGCAGTTCCTCGGGGCGTGCTTTATGGTTGTGGTGATCTCATATTTTCATCTCATATGATATTCTCTCTAGTCTTTGTGCGGACTTACCAGAAATATGGAACACGAAGGTACTGCCGTAGTGCTGATTAAATGACTTTTGATATCTGTGTGTATTGGGGTGATAATCATTCTAGTATTAGCTCTGGTGACAATGAAACTATGCAAATCATCCATTACTTGGTAGGGAAGGGAGTTCAGTGTGCGGGTAATGAAAGTACTCAACCTAGTTAATGGATGATGCTCCAACTCCCTCTCTTTCCGTTTGCTTTGTTTTCTCCTGTTATTTCAATCTTCTACCTAGAAGATAAGTTCTTCGAGGGTTCTGTAAGTTCATTTTTCTAAGGGCCTCTTTTGAACCTTTTCTATTTTAGTGTTACAATATTTACTTTTTATTTGTCCTTATCAAAAAATAATTACTTTTTATTTGTATGGTACAGAAATTTTATGTTTTAACTAAGTGACTGGAACTTTCTCCTTTCCTTGCGTATGCTGCATTGCTATATTTTCTTAAGTGTCTTGGCGCAGCTTGTATTTGTAACTGATTGCTAGAGTTTATTCTGCAGGTTCATAAAACAGTGTGCTTGGTTAGCTGTTATTGCACAAAGCTTATTGATTATTGCATCGCGCAAACATTACACTGTTGATGTTATTGTGGCATGGTGAGTTGTTGTTTGGTACATTCTTGTTCACAACCAAGCGTGTGACTTGATTGAGTCTCTTTTATTTTTTCTGAGAAAGGGTAATCGCAACTTAATTGAGCCATATTAATTTGCTACAGGTACACAGTCAACCTTGTAGTGTTCTTCATTGAGAAAACGTTGCCAGGTTAGTTTTCAGTTTACGGATGAATGATTTTATCTGATTTTCATCCTCCACTCTCTTCCTCTTGTTATTACACAAAAGAAATGTTAAAAAAGCTAAAGCGCTGAGGTGTATCTTGCAGAACTTCCTGATCGCACTAGTGCCTTGTTGCTTCCAGTGACCAAGGATAGCAAGTCCAAAGAAGAGAATCACAAACTGCTGAACGGAAATTCTGGAGATCCTGCAGAATGGGTATAGAGATTTATGCATTTTCATCTTAGGGATCATAGCTTTGTCACTACTGAGATGAGTTTTGACACTGTTTTCTGCATTATGTGCAGAGGCCTCGAAACGGGAAGATAGTGGAAGATGGGAAAACAGTGCACGCTGAAGCAGTAATTAATGGTGCATAGACGATAAACTTCATGCAACGCCACTAACTGATGCTTGCGACCTTGGTACAGAGATTGGTAACAATGCCATTACAAGTTGTGTTAATATTAAATCGTTCCTGGTGTTCTTCCAAGTTCAATAGTTTTGGTTTTAGCGTAGGATACGTAATCAAGGATTGAGATTCTATCGATGTCTCCACGGTTCCCTGTGGTTAAATTTAATGTTATCAAATGTATCATGGAATTAATTTTATTTTTTGGTTAATGCAATTATTTCCTCAATTCTGTTAGCGCATTTCTTTATTTTGAAAAGAGCATGTGTTGTTCCTTTATGCGGCAGTAGCATGGGCGTGAGCTGGTGTGTAGTATATCCAACTGAATACTTTCTGTCCCTAGGACCACGCATTCCCTTTGTCCATTGTCAAATTCTTGATGTATGTATCTCGCCCATTACCTGTTTGTACATTTATTTTAAAGGAGACTGCACCACAGCACGTTGCTGCCCTCCTCTGGGACACAACTAGCGTTGCCTAGTTGTCCTTTATAATGACACAAGAAGCTTCTCCGCGCTAGTTGTCCTTTATAATGACACAAGAAGCTTCTCCCTCTTCCAACAACATTATGGTTGTTGGCATTTTACGAAGAGGCGGAGGCAGCAATTAAGCTTGTGGTTTCGGAATTGTTATCTTTTTAAATTACTTTGTTCTAAATTAATGAAATGTATATATGTATTTGCAACTATTTTTTGTCAGTATGTTTTGCATGGTATTAATAGATAGATATACATTCTTTAAAAGAGTTTAGTTCATATCACACCAACCACTCCATAAAAGTAAAAAATTCTTTCTTTTAAAGCTAAATAAATTCCATACTCTTTTTTTATGAGATGCAAGTATTCCTGGTACCACATAGCATGTAAATTTTGAGGAAGAGTATAAATAAGTCAAAAGGAGTTGGTATAAAGTAGATATATATTTTTAAAATGATCAAACAAATATTTGGTACACCATATATTACATCTGCACCTGTCTTGGGGGCAAGGAAGCTACCCTCTATACTTGCAGGGCTTACTTACCAGGACAACCGTCACCCTATTAATGAACAATCATAAACTAGCCCGCTATGGAAAAAAATTATATCGGACCTAGAATGTGACACGATATGTGCCATTGGTTCCTGTTAGTGTTAGGTGAAGCTTCAAAAATGTTTACGCTTTGGGTTTTACTTTACTCAAGAAAACACTAACTTTCCAGATACTCCTATTCAAGATTTGAACTTTACATGTTCGAGATCAGAATTTTACCACAAGTCACTTGTTAGAATTTGTACTTATTTAAGATCACTTTTAATAAATATACAAGATTTGATTCGAAATTATTGGCTTCATGTGTATGCACTATAATTGGCCCTGATGTAAGTAGTAAGTACATAACACATCCGTCGAGAATTGGTAAGGGGTCTCGGCACATGGAAGATTTTGTTCGTTAACAGCAACACCACTAGAAAGAAAAAACAATGTGCTGAAATCAAGAATCCGAACGAAACTGAAACTAAGTGTTTTACCAAAAAAAGTTTAACCTTTTCTTAATATGAATTAATGAGAGGATAAGAGGTAAATCCTCAAAGATAATTAACTCTAGATCAAGAACATTGAATAAGAATAATTAGAAATGATTAAGCTTGCGAACTCGTCAAGATTATAGAAGATGTCAAGTGAAAAGAATGAGCTTGCATTCTCAATACTATCGCTCTACAATATGTGATAAAGAAGAACCAGGAGGTATACCATTAACAACTACGGATTATATCTTTATTGATTTCATGAAGAAAATTACAAAGATTTGGAACAAGGTTGTGAACCTTCTCTTGGGTTCCTGATCACGCCCAACTATGCCTTATAAAAAGGACTAAGTGGTCGTTGCAAATATAATCCGGTTTACAAGTCCGGAGTCGAATCCCACAGAGAACTAAGACTTAGCTACAATTGTTCACTATCACTACGAATACAAGCTTGAACAATTCCTAACTTATAGATATTAATATTCTTGTGTTTAACTAACTAACTAACTAAAAAATTAAAATAATAAATTAACACTAAAGATACTACAAGTTGGAGAAAAGATTAAGGAGGTCTAGAGTTATGATTTTCCCAATTGTCGGAATCCTTCCCGCTATGTCTTCTATAATTTCGCCTAAGTATTCTCTACCGATCATGAGAGCTCTGCGTGTTGTAATTCTCTCCCGAGTAACTACCACAATTTACTAGACATATTCTCCCGAATTACGCTAGCTGGCATTAAGTACGGCTCACTTACATCGCACCCAAGGTTTCGTTATCCCACCTTTAAACCCTTCGTTATTGATCCCTCATATACGTCGGGAGTGATATTGTTCAACAACGACCTAAATATGCACTCTCTCCCGAGTAATACATACTAAATAGGCACAGCTAATTGAGGGCCCTTCAATTAACTACAACAAGCATGTAGTTGAACAAATAGAGATAAAACTTTGACTCAATTATATAAAAACATAACAAGAATTTATCCTACAAAGGTTCCATCAAAACCCTAGATAACAAATTAGCTATTCATAAATAGTATGTAAAAATACAATACTAAAAGTCATAACCAACAATGAAAAATAGGAAGAGGAAGGAAAAAACTTGTAGAAGAATTCCCCGCCTTGCTCCTCTTGTGTCTCTGCCTCCTTAGGTCTAATATGTGTCAAAAGTCTGTCTCATCTTCAAAATACCATTTTTCCATGTATATATACCAAGTAGGGTCGGGCCCAAACAATTATACCTTCTTCAACGCGAAAAAGGACACTTTTCCCGGGAAGGACGTTCGCGGCCGCGCTCAGACCACGCTCAGGCCGCGCATAACATCAAGTATTCTTCCCCATTTGCGCGGTTAGTGCGCAGCCGCGCACTTGCCGCACACTTTTCACCCATTTCCATTTGGAATTTGGAAAAACGTAAAACATGAAAGTTGTAGCCCTTTGGGTTAGATTTCCAACTATATATTATATAGCCAAAATGGAGTTTGGAGCAAAGAGTTATGTCTATTTTACTAGACAGTGCACAATAGGCCTACTCGAGTCTTCGTTTGTTCTTAACTATCAAATTTGACCCCTGAACACGATCCCGCCTTAATTCCTTGGGCTTTTACTCAGACTTCAAATCTCCAAATCACTTGAATTCATTCCATAACATCTATATAGCTCGGAATCACTCCTACAAGGCATAAAACACATAGTTAGTGCAAAACACTAGCGGTTAAAGCTCAAACTCAATTAAAGTGCAGTAAATTAGAGTGTAATAAGCGACTAAAATACGCAATTATAGCCTATCATCAACACCCCACACTTAAATCATTACTCGTTCTCGAGTAATCAAACTACACTTTATATAGACACGACCTTTTTAAACAATTCCCCTAACTTATCATACCAAGAATATTTAAAATAGACTAAGCACGATGGTGTAACATCTTCACCTCAAGATTTGACTCACACGTACCACACATTATTTACAACTCACCCACTTACTCTAACATAGAGGTCACTGACATTACCTTTCCTTCATGAATCAAGTGCCCTCACACAACAAAAGAGAGTAGTTTCACACAATAAAATTTAAGAACACATAGGAACTCAAGATAGAAAAAATTCACTCACTCTCTAAAATAACATTCATGTGCCACAAAAGATGCACCATAGGCTTGCCCGTAGTGTACTACTCTACTAATCGAGCTTATTCAGTCTTGGATTAAGTAAGACTTTATTTGGTTGTAATGTATGCTGCAGGATGGGTAGGATATATTTAGATATAAGAGTGACTACACCCCCTAAGCACTTTAATACATATACTTTAACATTCAAACTCCATACTTATATCAAACCAAACTCCACCTTCACATCAATGTTATTACCACATACTTCTTTAAGCACCATTACATCCAGAGTCACCACTTATCAAGATATATATATATATATATATATATATATANGAAGTGATATAGGTGTTTCTTTGTTGAGCCATACATATATATATATATATATGTATGGCTCAACAAAGAAACACCTATATCACTTCCAAGACTGAACAAAACTACTATTTCGCTTTGCAAACACACGGGGCAAGTTCTAGACATCAAATGCAATACACAAAATAACGCCCAAAACCTCACACACATATGACACTTAACTCACTCAGATTGGATTCATCAAGACACTCTAGTTAAAGCAGTTAAGCAAATTTAAAGTCATACAATTTAAGGTACTTATACAAGAGTAAAAAACTGAGCTTAAGTGTCACAACCAAAGCACTCACTAGTCTCAAGGCATAACAAAGTCAAGAGATATTTCTTCAATTCAAAACACAACACAATGGCTCCTATTCCTAAAAAAAACTAACTACACCCGGTTCAAATAAAACCCTTTAAAAAGAACCCCATCACAAAAACAAACCAAGGGAGAATTGCTATACTACCTAACAAAAGAAAATCTTTTTATTTTTTTTCTTTAGACTTAAATCCCTCAAGAAAATTGCTTAATAGATCCATCATCGGGAAAAGCCCAATCTTTTCTATTTTTGTAAAAAAAATTTTATTTATTAAACTAACACAACTAAAATAGCATAAAAAGCCACCCAGACAATCTCCTCACCCCACACTTAAAATTGTGCATTGTCCCGATGCACACCCATACATACAAGAGGGTAAAAAAAACTCCCTAGTAGGTCAACGTCCGAAGCACTAGCATCTCATGGGGTACTCAGACTTCTCTCAGGCCCGGTCCTTCGTGCAGGTACCTCACACTTAGTTCCAACCATCTGGTTTGCTGTGGCATCCTCCCAATGGTTTTGCATTCCATGTTCCTAAAAAATCAAAAATCGACACCACAAGAATAATACAATAATAATAAAAATAAATAATAACAAAAAAATAAAATAAAGTGGGGTTCCTCCCAACAACCTCTTGATTTAACGTCGCGGCACGACGCAAATCACTTTTTGCCTCCACCTCGAGCTTATGAATTGAACCCCAAGTTTTACTTCAAGCTTATGATTATGCTCTTGGGGCGGTGAAACGAATCTAACTGGCCCAAGGAAATGATGTAGTATTCTATACTCCTTGGCCTTTGCATGAGATGTGTATTCCCGACTTTCTGGCACGAAGAATTCCATAATGTAGGCATCTTGTTCCTTACTCCTTGACTCCTTAAGTGGCTCGGACGACTCTATTTCCATATCATCATCCAAACACAATGCGTAAAAGTGCTTGGAGTGTGGACCAATGCGCACAACTACATAAACATTGGGATTTTCAACATCCTCAACACTAATGACACTAGAGTCAACTAAATATGTATCCTCAATATCCTTGGTTGACTGTAGTATCTCTTTTACGACATCGACATCCTCAAAATCTAGTTCGATTGATTGTTGGTGTTCTACTCTCACCTCATCCTCTAGCATTTCCTCGTATTTTTTTAAATCTTCAATTATAATGGCAATTTCTGCAGCCAATTCATACTCTTCTTGGCTATTATCCACAATGTGAGCTTGTTGCACTTTACAAGGTTCAATTAGTTTATTAGCTTGAGCCTATAAGTTGTGAGCAGTTGCCTCTTGACTTTCTATCTGCAGCTATATTTTATCATATTGTTCCATAAGGCACTTTAGCATATCCTCGATCTCTTACAGGTCCTCATACCTGGGTTCTTTGTTCCTATTAACTTCACAAGAAAAAGAAGAACCATCAAAGTAAGGGGTTCGGGGGAGATAAGAAATATAAGCACAACCATGAAAGTGACCATCTTTACCACCACACATATCACACACATTCCACACAAAAGATTGAGTTGGTGCACATAACTCGCTCTTGGGAATATTTTGATAATTTTGCCCTGGGTGGTTTCCTCCATAATATGCATAACATGGATCAAAAGTAGAATTACCAACATCAAAACTCTCATCATTCCAAGATGCCATGTCTCTCAGATCAAAAATAAAAAAATTTAAAATAAATAAATAATCAAATACACGAAAACAAAAATAAAAGTTCAAACTTGCAACCTAGAAATATGTACACCTACAACTACACCGTTAGTTCCCTAGCAACGACGCCAAAATTTGATCACTCCCAACTATTCCTTATAAAAAGGACTAAGCGGTCGTTGCAAATATAAGCCGGTTTACAAGTCCGGAGTAGAATCCCACAGAGAACTAAGGCTTAGCTACAGTTGTTCACTATCACTAAGAATACAAGCTTGAACAATTCCTAACTTATAGATATTAATATTCTTGTGTTTAACTAACTAACTAACAAATTAAAATAATAAATTAACCCTAAAGATACTACATGTTGGAGAAAAGATTAAGGAAGTCTAGAGTTATGATTTCCCCAATTGTCAGAATCCTTCCCGCTATGTCTTCTATAATTTCGCCTAAGTATTCTCTACCGATCATGAGCGCTCTGCATGTTGTAATTCTCTCCCGTGTAACTACCACAATTTACTAGACATATTCTCCCGAATTACACCAGCTGGCATTAAGTACGGCTCACTTAGATCGCACCCAAGGTCTCGTTATCCCTAATCCCACCTTTAAACCCTTCGTTATTGATCCCTCATATACGTCGGGAGTGATGTTGTTCAACAATGACCTAAATATACTCTCTCTCATGAGTAATACATACTAAACATGCACAACTAATTGAGGTCCCTTCAGTTTACTACAACAAGCATGTAGTTGAACAAATAAAAATATAACTCTGGCTTAATTATATAAAAACATAACAAGAATTTATCTTACAAAGGTTCCATCAAAAACCTACATAACAAATTAGATATTCATAATAGTATGTAAAAATACAATACTAAAAGTCATAACCAACAATGAAAAATAGGAAGAGGAAGGAAAAAACTTGTAGAAGAATTTCCCGCCTTGATTCTCTTGTGTCTCTGCCTCCTTAGGTCTAATTTGTGTCAAAAGTCGGTCTCCTCTTATAAATACCGTTTTCCATGTAGATATACCAAGTAGGTCCGGGCCCAAAAAATTATACCTTCTTTAATGCGACAAAGGACACTTTTCCCGGGCAGGACGTGCGTGGCCACGCGCAGGCCACACATAACATTAAGTATTCTGCCCCATTTGCGCGGTCAGTGCGTGGCCGCACACTTGCCGTGCACTTTTCACCCATATCCGTTTGGAATTTTGAAAAACGTAAAACATAAAAGTTGTAGCCCTTTGGGTTATATTTTCAATCATATATTATATAGCCCAAATAATGGCTGGAGCAAAGATATATGCCTATTTTACTAGACAGTGCGCAATATGCCTACTCGAGTCTTCGTTTGTTCTTAACTATCAAATTTGACCCCTGAACACGATCCCGCCTTAATTCCTTGGGCTTTTACTCAGACGTCAAAGCTAGAAATCACTTGAATTCATTCCATAACATCTTTATAGCTCAGAATCACTCCTACAAGGCATAAAACACACAATTAGTGCAAAACACTAGCGGTTAAAGCTCAAATTCAACTAAAGTGTAGTAAATTAGAGTGTAATAAGCGAATAAAATACGCAATTATAGTCTATCATCAGTTCCCTATGGACACCCTTCAGAGAAGGCCCTAAAAGAAGAAGAAAAATAAAAAGCTCCTCAAAAGTCCCCTTATATCATTCTCTTATCCTGTATATATACTAGGTGTTCCCCCTTGCCCAGCGGTCCTTAGCCAGGTGCTTTAATATGCTATTTATGCTTTGGGTCGACCTCCCTAGACGCCTTGGTGTGTGCCTTACCGTAAAGGCATTCTGATGGTTCGACCACGGCCGTGGCCGAGATGCTCGTCGTTACTGTGTCTTGCGTGCTCCATCACGGCTTAATCACCTTCTTACCATTCCCTTTTGATTCCATTCTCACGTGGTCATATTTCGACCCCTACAGTTAGCCCCTCCGCCTATTGGGCGAGCACGATAGGCGGACCTCGTCAATTTAAAAACTTCGAGAAATCTGAACGTTTTGGGCGATGGGCGAGCACCTCTTAGCGGGCAATGATGTGACATTTTGAAAGCTTCGTCAGACCAGTGTTTCAGTTGAAATGACATTAAGTTCGTCTGGTATCATTATGGCACACGTTCATCGTATGCCGCATTGTTTCCCATGCCTCTCTCGTTATTTTTTTGAAAAAAGGCGGCACTTCATTTTTCAAACCGGCGTTTTTATATCTCTATAAATAAGGGAGTTTCTCATTCAAATGTAGCGTTTCCCGAATCATTCACAAGAAGATCCTAAAAGCATTTGTTCTTCTCCCCAGTTCTTCATATTTCTTTTTTTCGCCGGCAATCCCTGTGGATGTTACCCTTCTTTATTTACATTCACAATTTGTATAATCATTCAAAGCGATGGCCAGTACTTCTTCTAACCCCGACCGAGTCGTTAGTGCTCCGGTGCCAGAAAATGTCGTGTCTTCCCTCGAGAGGGAGTGACTTTGGCGGAGGACGAGAGTTTTCTGACGGTGGATGAGGTGTGCCCCCGCCCGGGGAAAGCAAGGACTGACTTCAATAGCACCGCCGAAGATGAGCCTGAACCCGTACTTTATACGATGGATGCCGCGGCGCTTGCGACATTCAAATTTAAATAGAGAATCCCTTAGCATATCGAACTCGTTTCGACGGGAGGCGTTATAGTTTACATACATCGCCCAGGGTACTGCGTGTTCTACGCGTACCCTTTTATTTATCGGGTACACACTTCCCCTTCCCTCACTGGCGGCGGGCTTCTGCCGCTTCTTCGAGGTGTGCCCGGCTCAGCTCACCCCGTACATATACAAACTCTTCTTAATGCTCATCAAGTATGCGGAGTTAGGTGACCGTGGGGTTTCCATTCAACATTTGATGCATCTCTTCATCCCCAGTTTTCATAGGAACACCATGCTACATCTCCGTCACCGAGGTACTAAGATCCTAGTGATCGGAATGGACGACAAGACCAATCGCCACTTCTAAGAAGGAACACGTGGTGTCTAACCCCGCTGGGTTCCCTGAGATGTGGAATTTTGCCCGTAGGTCTTTCTTTCCTTTTTCTTTTTCACAATGTTGATCAGTTATTTTCATCTAGTGATCTCGTTGATTGATTATTTTGTGTTTTTTTTGTGTTGTTGCAGCAGAGAGACTACCCCCTCCGCAAGTTAATGATATTCGCGGGTGGGTGAACTCGATTTTGCCTCATAGATGGGACTTCGTGCATTGCCACGCTTCCACGAGAGGTTTGGGCGTAAAAATTTCGCTTGTAAGTCGCCTTGTCTTGGCCTTAGTCATTTTACCCTTCGCCCTATATTTTATTTTGCCTTATATTTTCATTCGGTCATATGTCCTATTGACATGTCGGAGAGGGACGAGAAGAGCGAGGACTCCCCCTCTTGCTTTCCGTCAATCGACTTCTTCTGCTAGGCCCGTACTTGGGCCGTCTGCTGATGAGGGTGCTCGGAATCAGGCTATTTCGCAGATTGAGTCTGCGTCTAGATCTGGTCGTACTGAGGTTACTCCTCGGTCAGACTCTCCGACCCCCATGGTTCATTCGGCGGATGAACCCTCTCATGGTGTTGGCGAAGAGGCCCCGTCAAAGAGGCGGAGGATAACATCAGAGGAGACATCTTCAATCGACGCATCCTCAAGGGTTGATCCTGTTTCGGTGGTGTCTGAAACTGGGGGAGATGTCGCCCTGGGAGTGGAAGCGGTGCCTGGTTCGAGCACAGAAGGGGCCGTTGTGGTATCAGGGCAGAGTTTGGCGTCTGCCACAATTATTCTGAGTGGACCCTCAACATCTCAGCAGGCTCGCACCTCTTCTCTGGCCGGCGAGCAGTTGAAGGGCGTGGTGGTGGACAACTACGACTCCGATTAGGACATTGATCCTGAGGATATGAGGGTGTTCGAAGAAGGATTTACCAGGGTCGATGTGAGGGCGGGTGGTCCTTCCCGTGTGCTCGAAATCTCGTCGGACCTTAACCTATTGGGCGATAAGGTGGATTTGGTGCCGCAATTCGAAATTCTATGCCCCGCTGCCGAAAGCAGGTCTCTTCGGGAGATTAACGACTTTGGTTTGTCACGCGGTGTGGCTGGGATGGCCTTGAGGGCGAGTTTCCTGTCTTTACTTTCTTTGTTTTGTGTCTTTCATTTTCGCTGATTCTTCCTTTTTTTTTTGCTTTAGACTTACATGTTGGAGATTGAAAGCGCTCGTCAGGCCGAGACGCGGGCCGAAGTATTTTGAAGATGGCTGGGAAATACCACCGGTATCGCAATAGGTGCCGAGAGATGCACACGTAGCTTAGAGCGGGTGGTGATACTCGGTCACTCGAGGAGAAGTTGGAGAAGAAGGACGAGGACCTGGTACGGTCTATCCACAGATATTGTGAGATCGAGGGGATGCTCAGGGTTAAAAACGAGGAGCTCAAGGTGGGCAAGGGCGTTGCAGTGGAATGCGAGGACCTTCAGGAGAAGGTGTCATCTTTGTGAGCCGATCTCGAGAAGAATGCCACCAGAGTTGCTAGTTTGAGTGCAGAGTGGACCGAAAAGGTGACCGACTTGGAGAGGAAGGTGGTCGAGTTAGAGAGGGCCGAGGGGGCCGTGGTGGCGGTTGTGGCGAGGGTGGCGCGGCTAGAAGACACTGTTCATGTCCTTAGGTCTGAGAGGGAAGCTGAGAGGTAGATAGCAACGATGAGGGAGGCACGACTCAAATAGCGGATCAATGTGCTTGAGCGTGATGCCTCGAATCTGGGTGACCAAGTGGCGGTTCTCGAAGCCGATAAAGAGCAGGTTGGCTTAGGCCTCTCCAGAATCTGCCCTGTTGCTGTCCCCCGCCACTTGTATGAGATGTGGGTCAATGCTGAGGCCCAATGATATGTACATAAGGATTTTTGGGTGGCGGGGAGTTACACTGAGGCCGCTTTGAGGATGCTCGTGTGAAGGCGCACGAGGCTCGTCTTGCCTGCGGCTATGATCCTGCGACACCGGAGGCCGATGGGGACGCTGAGATTGACGACGGGCTCTTTTTCCGATGATGGTAGTGTTGGCAGCGACGATGGCGGAGATGCGGCAGAGTGAAGTGTTGTAGTCATCTGATACTTGTTTTTTTCCTTTTATTTGGTGTTGCTCGTTGCTATTCTTTTGTTTTTTTGGGGGGGGATGGGGGGGGGGAGGGCTATTTTGGACTCTTATAAAACGTTGTGCGTATGCAAAATTCAAATAAGATTCAGTTTGTCTTTGAATGTATGTATCTAACTCTCTTCTTTCTTCTTCTTTTCCTTTTTGAGAAATAACTTCAGACTTTCTCGTGCTGAGTCCTTGCTTTCACTTGGGAATTTGGTGGAATCAACCCTTACTTTATTCGAGCGAGGTCGAATTTTACTTTGGCTATTCGAACGAGGTCGAATCTTTGTATTCGAGCTAGGTCGAATTTTACTTTGACAATTCGAACGAGGTCAAATCTTTGTATTCGAGCGAGGTCGAATTTTACTTGATTCGAGCGAGGTCGAATCTTTGTATTTTAGCGAGGCGAATTTTTCTACATTCGATTGAGGTCGAATTTTGCTTGATTCGAGGGAGGTCGAGTCTTTGTATTCGAGTGAGGTCGAATTTTACTTAGGCGACTCGAGCGAGGTCGAGTTTTTCTTGATTCGAGCAAGGTCAAATCTTACTTTGGCGATTCAAGCGAGGTCGAATCTTTGTATTCGAGAGAGGTCGAATTTTACTTTGGAGACTCGAGTGAGGTCGAGTTTTTCTTTATTCGGGCAAGGTCGAATCTTTGGCGATTCGAGCGAGGTCGAATTTTTCTTTGGCGATTCGTGGGTTCAATAGAGTAGTGTAAGAGTATCGCGTGTTGCCTTGCTTTCATTGGAGAGTTTCATGCGTTGTTACAGTTTATGCACGCGTCAGGGTGAGTCCCAGTCTATATGGTCCCTTCATCGCTCGGCTTGGAGAAACCGTCGACGGGGCGGGCGAGGAATTCGCTGCTTAGAAGTTCAGATGTGATTTGATGTATATGGTTGGGTGAGTTGGCGTTGCATCACCATGGAGAGCGTATGTGTGGGCTCTTGGTACTCTACATTTGTGTTGGTGTGTTTTGAACTTGCTGCACAGTCCCTTCCTTATGGAGATTGTTTCTTAATGATGTTGGTTCGTTCTCAACCGTTTGTCTGTTATCTGCATTACGATATGGTGTGGGGGGTTTGTCTCGGTTTTCCTGTTGCTGTAGGGATAAATTTAGAGCCGGTATGTCGGCTATCCTTTTCTCGCGTACTCGGGAGGGCGTCCCTATTTTTTCACTTCTCTTTTTTTTAAAAAGGAATAGCGGGTTAGAGGTATAATAAATCATTCCTTACCTTGGTCGGCTAGTTAGCTGATGAATGAGGGAGATTGGTCACGTTTCCCTCACCGGTTGAACTCTTTAGACCTGACGTCGGGTTCACATCCAACCTCGTCATTATTTGAGCTTGAGCGTCTCATGGGTGGATGATCCGCTCCACTCGTTAGGACCTCGAGTTTGAGTCCCAGTTGGTTTCAGTCCCGAACGCGCCGAGATAACATGAACATAAGTTATACCAAAAACGTATAAACGAAGGGCATTTTAACAACGAGTTATACAACAAGCATCGTCTCATATAGTAAGAGGTGAAGGTAGTATGCGCGGGGTGCTAACCTGGAAGTGAGATTACGGGTGCGCTTGATGTGCAATAGTCATAGCCCCGCTACGATGGCTGCTGCTTGAAATGCGCCAGAATTGCTGTTGTGGCGCAACGTAGGTGTCGCGTATAAGTTAAGCATAGATCTGGTTTCGTGTAAGGATTTATCCTTGGTTGGTTTGGTGGATCTAGAGGGAACTAAGGCTTTGGCTGGAAAATCCCCACAGACACCGCACAATTGTTTTACCAAAAAAGTGTTAACCTTTTCTTAAAATGAATTAATGAGAGGATATGGGGTAAATCCTAACCAAAGACTATTAACTCTAGATCGAAGAACATTGAATAAGAATAATCGGAAATGGTTAAGCTTGCGAACTCGTCAAGATTATAGTAGATGTCGAGTGAAAATAATGAGCTTGCATTCTCAATACTATCACTCTACAATATGCGATAAAGAAGAACAAGAAGGTATACCATTAACAACTACAGATTATATTTAATTGATTTCATGATGAAGATTACAAAGATTTAGAACAAGGTTGTGAACCTTCTCTTGGGTTCTCCATGGACTCCCTTAAGAGAAGGCCCTAAAAGAAGAAGAAAAATAAAAAGCTCCTCAAAAGTCCCCTTCTATCATTCTCTTATCCTGTATATATACTAGGTGTTCCCCCTTGCCCAGCGGTCCTTAGCAGGGTGCTTTAATATGTTGTTTATGCTTTGGGTCGACCTCCCTAGACGCCTTGGCGTGTGCCTTGCCGTAGAGGCTTTCTGATGGTTCGACCTCGGTCGTGGCCGAGATGCTCGTCGTTACGATATCTTGCGTGCACCATCACAACTTAATCACCTTCTTACCATTCCCTTTTGATGCCATTATCATGTGGTTAGATTTTGACCCATACACTAAGCTGGCGTTCGACCATAGATTCCCATATTTGTTTTTAAAATTTTGATTTGGGTGAAGTTTAGTTTGAAGATGAAATGTAACGACCCGGTCGGTTGTTCCGAGAGTTTAGCCACGTTTCCCCTGTTTCAGCTTTGTCATGTGTTAATTAACCTAATTATGATGTGTTGGGTCGGTTGCATCGGGTTCGGAGTGGTTGTGGTGAGAATTCAGATACTTAGTCTCTTAAATTGGCTTAATAGTTGAAAAAGTCAACTGGGAGTTGACTTATTGGTAAACAATCTCGGAATGTGAATTTTATGGCTCGGATAGCTTCGTTAGGTGATTTGGGACTTAAGAGTGTGTTCGGAATGTTGTTTTGATGTTCGGAATAGAATTAGGCTTGAATTGGGGAAATTAAGTTTTTGCCGATTTCTGATCGGCAGTGGAAAATAGGCTAGCGGGGTCGGAATGGAATTCCAGTAGTGGGAGTAGGTTCTTAGTGTCATTGTGGATGTGCGTGCAGAATTTCAGGTCAATCGGACGTGTTTTGGATGGTTTCGGCATCTTTGGCGAAATTTAGAAGTTTCAAAGTTCATAGACTTTAATCCGAGGAGAATTTGGTGTTGTTGCGTTGATTTTGGTGTTTTGAAGGCTCGACTAAGTTTGAATGATGTTATGGGATGTGTCGGCATGTTTGGTTGAGGTCCTGAGGACCTCGGGTGTGTTTTGGAAGGTTAACTAATCAAGTTTTGATGTTAGAAATTTCAGATTTTGCTGGTGTTCAGTTATGGTTTTCTTCGATGCGATCACAAGGGTAAAGATGCGATTGCATAGGCTTGTCTGAGGCAGCATGATTATTTCTTCTATACGACCGCGTTTGGGGAGGCTGCGACCGCGTGGGCTATGGGAGCGTGTGCTATGCGATCACGTGTGAGGACTGTGCGATCACATAGGGAGTGAGGCGCGTGTGGGGGCTGTGTGTTAGTTCTGTGCGAACACGTGGGGTAAGGTGCGATCGCGTAGAGACGGTTTGGTCTGTGCTTCGCGAACGTGGGTTATGGAACGCGAATGCACTGAGGAAATAATAAGGGCCTGGGCAGTATATTTTAAAATCCATATCCGCGATTCTATGTTGATTTCTAAGTAATTAAACCTGAAATTAGTTGGATTAAAATCCAAAATTTGGGGAAGTTAGGGCATGGGAAATTGGAGACTTTAATTGAGGAATTGCAGGAGAAATTGTGGTCCGATTTTGATGTTGTTGGTATGTATAGACTCATGGAGAATGAGGATTCCGGTTTTGTGGGTTTTATCGAATTTCGAGACATGGGCCCGGAGGTCGGGTTTTGCCAATTTTGGGGGTTGTGCCTAATTTTGATAATTTTTGAATGGGTTTCGTCTCCCTAGTATATTTTGATGTTATTAATCTGGTTTTGAATAGATACGGAGCATTTGGGAGCCGATTCGAGAGGCAAGAGCATCGCGGAGTAGTATTCGGGCCTGTTTGAGATAAATAACGATTGTAAATCTAGATCTGGGGGTATGAAACCCCGATATTTTGTATTGTTTTGATAAATGAGGTGACACACATGCTAGGTGACGGCGTGTGGGTGTGCACCGGAAGGGATTGAGAATTGGTCCGTCTGGTAGCGACTATTAAGTCACGTATTTGATTTGAAATCATATGATATTCTGTATTTTTGAGATTATACCATATCTTGGGCTGCATGCCATGTCTGGGGCCTTGTGCCGACCTGTTTAGACCCTCAGGGGTATTTTTACTACTATCCTCACACTATTCTGATAGAAAATATTACCTCAGTCATGCTTTAAATCTATTCACTGTTTATTACTATTTATCACCTATTTTAGAATATTGAAAGATAATTTGGGCAACGTCCCTATGATTTGTGATGGGTTGGGCTGAGTACTCGTGATTGTGATGAGTTGCCCGAGTGGATGGTGTGGATGAATGAGTGAGGCCGAGATCCATACTTGTGAGGATAGTCGGGTTGCACGCCGCAACGAGATATATATTGGATCGGGCTGCACGCCGCAGTGATATAGCGCTTGGGCTATAGGAGCCCCTCCCGTACGCCCCCAGTTAGTGCAGTCCACTATTATGGATCGAGCTGCACACTGCAACGGGTTACTATTATGGATCGGGATGCACGCCGCAACGGGTTACTATTATAGATCGGGCTGCACGCCGCAGCGGGTTACTATTATGGATCGGGATGCACGCCGCAACAGGTTACTATTTTGGATCAGGTTGCACGCCGCAAAGGGTTATTATATGGATCGGGCTGCACGCCGCAACGGTTATATACGGTACCTGTTGAGTGAGAGTGTTGAGTGTGAGCATTGGCCTATGAGAGTAGAGTCACGAGTGATTGGGAGGCTTGCACGAGAGGCTTTACTTGTGAGTGACAATGTGCCGAGGGGCTACTATTTTATGCAACTACTGTTTTGACTCTTCTTTACACTGAGCCTCTTTTAATAAAGTTGATCAAATGTTTATACGAGTTTTTTTTAAATGGAAAACACTTGAGTTTTGTGAAATATTTTGAAATGTGTACTCTGACTTGATTTATTTACCTTCACTGGTACTTATTATATGAAATTACACAATTTAAATGCTCGTCACTGCACTCAAGTCTTTAGTTATAATTATTACTTATTGAGTTGGCGTACTCACGTTACTTCCTGCACCTTGTGTGCAGATTCAGGTACCAGGGCAAAGCGATAGTTGAGCTACCCTATTTGGAGAATTGTTCGGAGATTGTGAGGTAGCTTCTCGGCGTCCGCAGCATACTCTTTCTCCTTCCTACTCTGTCATTTTACTTAATTCCCAGACTTGTTGTAGTAGAGAATTAGTATTAGACTGTATCGCTTCTTAGATGCTCATGACGGTTGACTCCAGATGATGGGGCTGTATCTGATCATTTTTTTACTGTTTTGAAATGCTTAAGAGTGGAAATTATTATGAAACATACGATAATTTATGGATTAAATGGGAACCTTATGATATTTTTCAGTGAATTTGGCTAGCCTAGTACCACGATAGGCGCCATCACGACCAATTTAGATTTGGGGTCGTGACTAGTTGGTATCAGAGCCTAGGTTACATAGGACTCAACGGTCATGATCAGGTTTGGTAGAGTCTTTCGGATCGGTACGGAGACGTCTATACTTATCTTCGAGAGGCTGCAGAACCCTTAGGAAAAATTTCACATTCTTGAATTTTTGTCATGCGTATCCACTCATTCGGCCAAAAGTGTAACTATTGAAATTCCTTTCATGTATTCGAATGCGCACGTGAGCGCTCACTATCAGCTGTGCATCAAGGCCTTGTGATTTCCATGGGTGGGATGTGATTTTTTTAGCAGATTGATAATGGGCTTGTCTGGAGGACTTGAGGTTAGATTTTGTCTGTGGCTTGAGTGCTGAGATTTTGTTTGTGTGAGCACGTGCATTTGGGGAATTATATGTTCGTTTGTGTCCTTAGTTATGGGATTTTGTGACTAGATGACTACGTGGTGAGTGTGATTTGATGGTTAGATGTGTTCAGGTTGTTTGATTGTGACAAAAGAATTGGCGAGAGGTGTAGCAAGAACTATTGAGTATTTAACTTCTGTCTTGAGTTGACATATAGCCTCGAGTTGTGGGTGTATCGAATGACCTCTTATGTAGTTTAGTTGTGGGGTGAAGTGGATTTTCCTGTTGTGTTCTGAGTTCTTGGTGATGTCTTTTGAGCTGACCAATGCCCCATCAATGTTCATGTATTTGATTAACGGTGTATTCATCCGTGTTATAACTCCCTTGTTATGGTATTCATTGATGGCATCCTGGCGCACTCACATAGACAGGGGTAGCATACTCAGCATTTGAGGGTGGTATAATAAGGATTCAGGGAGGAGAAGCTCTATGCAAAGTTCTCCAAGTGTGAATTTTGGCTCAGTTCAGTAGCATTCTTGGGACACGTGGTGTCCAGTGAGGGTATCCATGTGGTCAGACGAGTGTGGGGTAAAGCTTCCAAAAGCTCAAGATTTTTTGACCACAGCTCCAGTGTTAATTCTGCCATCGGCTTCAGGTTCTTATACCACGTATCTTGATGCCTCGAGGATAGGCATTGGTTGTGTTTTAATCCAGAAGGTTGCAGTGATTGCTTGATATTTATGATTTTTGGAAGGGTATAGAGATGATATCAGTAGAAGCTAAAACATGCGGGGTTATCTCCCGCGTGGTGTTCTGAGGTTGTGTGACCCGTAGGTGGCTTTGTAGCATGTCCTCTTTTATCAGTAATTGATATATGTTGCAATTTGAGTTAGGTCGCTTGCGAGAGTTGCCATTGGCTGTTACAATGATAAATGCGAGATTTGCATACGATTTGGGATATTAGATGGTGGCAGTGATAGCGTATGGGCATTGCGAGTTATTGGTTGTCTTGACCGTTGGCTTTGAGCCAAGTGGGGGAGTCTGTTAATGATAAGTTGATTGCACGATTATGTGTTGTGTTGGTTTCGGCTCGAGGTATATTGGTGGATCATTTATGACATGCAGAGGTGGAGTTTAGGAATGACACTAGTAATGGAAATTCTTCGATACAGGTTGTAACCTACTCTATGGGTAGATATGTTTATTGAATGATTGAGTTGTAATTGTAAAAGGTGTAGTGTGTTCAGTGTATGAACTTGCTCGTTGTTTCAAGTATGGGAATTATTTCCTAGTATGTTGGTGTGCAAACGGGGCCATGTCGTCCTGTCTGCTTTCTCAGTGTAATCGAGATTTGTGTAAAGTGGATGACTCTCGAGAATGGATCTGATGGATTCGATGTTATACGTAATAATTGGGAATCTTCAAAGTGTGTATTTGGCTAGAACTGAGATTCGCGTTGGAGGGTGTAAAACATTATCATATGTTCTTCATATCAGTATCAGGAAGGTGAAGGTAATGGATTTAGATTTGCAGGAGGTCTCTTCAGGGTAAGTATTGAATGTGGTACTTTTGGGGATATTTGAGAGCGTATTCAGCGACTTACGAGCCCTAGACGGTACGGTCTTATTCTTGGGTCTCGTGTGGTGAGTCTAGGTTGAGAATTGCCGTATTATGTCTAGGAGAAGTATTAATTCGAAGGTAAGTGAGAAAGAACTTGGATAAATATGCCAGCTTTGTAGTAGGTCGGATCGGCATGGTAAGGGATATGATCAGTTCTTTGGGTGTTTATGAGGCAATGAGTTTTTACACTCTTGAGTTTTGGTAACCTGCGTAGCTTGGTTGAGTTAGAAGGATTCTGTCGTGACGGTTTAGTGTTGTACAAATGGGATTCGGATAGTTCCTGATGGTTTCTACCATGGTTAGAGATGTATATTTGCTACCGGCATGAGGTTCATGTGATGTATAGTGCTTTTGCTTCTAAATGGGATCAAATGGAGAGTTCTTGGCTAGCTGGGTACGTAGTCACCATGGCTCGGAAGGGATCATAAAGTTCTCATATTTATCATAGGATGGCATGGCGTATGCGGTAGGTTGTGTAGAGTTGAGATTTTGCATATATGAGGTCACGGTTCAGTTCTGGAAGGAAGGTCAAAAGAATTCTTAGGCAACATTGACAGTTTCAGATGACTATGTAGATGATATCACTATTGGGTGGCTTGATGAGGGTATACATTCAGAAAGGGAAATGTGTGGAGTTAAGGGTGCTTCATTGGTATTGCGACGCTCTTTGGTTGGATCGACTGCTGATATTCAAGGTTGCTTGGTGACACGGAAGAATTATAGGGTATCCCTCGTGGAATGATTGAGTATTAGGGATGTGTTATATATTCGAGCGGTGGAGTTGAGATCATATATGGTAATTTGTGCGCTTTATGGACTTCGAGACTGAGAGTTATAATAAACAGATTATTTTGTGATTGTGAACTGTGAGGATGCGAGCAAAGCTAGTAAGATGTTAGTAAATGCCATGATTCAGTCATTGTGAACCTTCAGAGAGTCATCTATCTATTGTGGGTGACCAGAGTTGATTTAGGGTTATTGGTAGGCCTAGTATAGGTATGTGTTCTACATCGAGTTAGAATTGTTAACTCCGAATTGCTATTGTTGAGGGAGGTACCATTCGATTATCATTGAGTTTATTCATATTCGGGAGTGATCTATGAGTTACCCTTCGGTGTTGCGAGGAGTGATGATTGTTGGTTATATGCACATAAGGTGCGGATTTATTTGGGATTTATAGCGGGATTTGAGTAAGTTAAGTAATTGGGTATTGCGGGATTGAAACATATTGGTTATGTTCTTTGTGATTCGTGTGGCATGGTATCTGATCGGCACTCACCTACACTACTATAAAGTAGCAAGATGAGGGTCAGAGCAGCTTTTACCCGAAGGATCGGGATCGATTGCACAGAGAGTTATGAATATTGGAGTTGAGTTTCTAGGTAATCTAGTAGTGTTTCGTGCTATTAATTGCACTTTTCATACTTTTTGATTTGACAATTATACTACGGTTTATACTAATGGTAATTTGCTAATTAATTAACTAATGTCTTTTTGATTATTTTCTTAATGGATAAAAGGCACTAGGGTTATGACTTTCCCCTAGACGAATATTTAACGGGATCCAATACCTAAAGTAGAGATGTTAGCAAAGGGAACATGGCATAGCCAATGCACGGAATTAGCCACTCTATACCTCTCGGTAGTTTGAGTGGCTTTGCCCTAATTGCCTCTCTCGAGGCCAATTGGGTGCCAAGATTATGCAAGTAATATTTGCTCAAGTAGGGTTTTACTATCTCTAGGTTTAACCCGTTAATTGGGACTATCAATATCTTGATTTCGTTCCAATTCCTTATTGAGCTGATTTTCTAGACTCAAGTTCTCTTTCTCAAGAAGAACCCAAGTCAAATGAACACTAATTAGTGTTTGCAACCACTAATTTTAACATGAAAACCGCAAATCAGCCCAAATACCAAATACCCATAAACATCTAAGACTTTATTTAAAGGACCCATTAAACACCCACACTAGGGTTGAGCCACAACCCTAGCTAATGGGTTTAGCTACTCAAAATAACTGAAGAACTCAGAGAAATAAATGAAGCAAAACCCATATAATTGAATTCTAAACTAAAATTGAAAGATTCAATGTTGAAACCCTTCTAAAATTACTCAAAAAGCTGAAGAAAAACTGTTCACGAGCTCCTGATAATATCATAGCACAAAAGCTGACCTAAAAATAAGAAAAGAAACTAATTATACTAGGCCGAATTTTCTAGACAAAAATACCCCTGCAGGGTCACCACGGACTGCACAAAATG
The DNA here is from genome assembly GCA_005239495.1 of Nicotiana undulata. Taxonomy (NCBI): domain Eukaryota; kingdom Viridiplantae; phylum Streptophyta; class Magnoliopsida; order Solanales; family Solanaceae; genus Nicotiana; species Nicotiana undulata. The sequence continues at coordinate 76,655 of ML246466.1, forward strand.
GACTGCGGTCGCGGTGAGACTCTTAGCTTGAAAAACTGGGCCTCTGAACTTGGCCACCGCGGCCGCGGTGCATTTTATGCGAACCGCGCAAAATGGACCGCGGTCCGCGTTGGTTTTGGACTTAAAAAACACTCTCTGAATCTCTTCATCGCGGACCGCATAAACTAGACCGTGGTCCGCATTGATTTTGCCTTCAAAACCGCTTCTTTGAATCTCTTCACCGCGGACCGCATAAACTGGACCACGGTCCGCGTTGATTTTGCTTTCAAATCTGCTTCTCTTAATCTCTTCAGTGCGGACCGCATAAAGTGGACCTTGGTCTGCACTGATCAGTTGAACCTTGCTTGTGCTTGTTCTTGGTACATGTGCATGTTTCACTTCTTTTTAGCAGGTTTTTGACTATTTGTCACCCTTTTTGATCAAACCCTGCAATCAAGTACAAC
>MDKH01090816.1:0-18514 GCA_005239495.1 Nicotiana undulata
TATATATATATATATATATATATATATATATATATATATATATATATATATATATAAAGTCCCTTCGTTTTTACTAATATCCCCAATATCTGTTTTATACAATAATTATTATTACAGAACATTCAATAAATGAATTACAAAATAAATAATACTATACTACAGGGAGCCTGGATAAACCCAAAATAAACCTTGAGGACCAGTCCTTCAACCAAGTCTAAAGTACCAATATCTCATAGTGTCCAAGAGAGTGTCCTGGTGTGTCAAAGTTCTCAAGGGCCATGATAGGCCCAAAATAAACCTGGAGGACCAGGCCTTCAACCAAGTCATAAGTACCAATATCTCATAGTGTCCAAGAGAGTGTCCTGGTGCGTCAAAGTTCACAAGGGCCTCAGGGACCCCGGGAAATGCTCACACCAAGACCCCTTTTAAAGAGCAACAGTTTTGTGCAGTGTGGAAGGGTCAGCCCAGTGCGTCAGAGTGCGGAGGAGTCTCATGGACTCCTAGGCAGTACACACACTGGAGGGGAAGGATCCTAAGTATTCTAAGAGTAGGAGTGGAAGATAGTGCTTGAGAGAGTGGAAAACAGTTTTAGGAAAACAGTCCAGAAGTAAAATAGTTCAGAAGTTAGAATAGTTTAGAAGTGAAGATATTTTAGGAGTGAAAAATGGGTTTAAAAGTGAAAACACATTAGGAGTGAAAGCTTCATATTGCCCAGATTCAACTCAGTTTGTTAATTAACCCTATTTGAGTATTTAGCATGCTGAGAACAAACAATTATATAGAGAAGGGAGCAGGGATTGGGAACACAGGAATCTTGAATCAGGAGCACATCGAAACAAGGTGGGCATGCTGATTAGTAGGTACATAGAGCATGCAGGGGTAGATTGACATTCTACAATAACTAAGTTCATAACAACACACTAGGATATAACATACTGACTTAGAATCTAGACAGGAATTACATAGGTCCAACAACCATCCTTAATGCTAAAAGTAGTTATGCTAACTAGAAGCAATAGACAGGAAAACATAGAACTTTTACTATAGGAGTGGTCATGCTAGAGAGGACAGGGGTTTAACTACACAGAATTGGTCATACCAAGTGAAGTCAATTAAACAGAAAAATAGGAGTCTAAGACACACAAGTAAGAATGCTGGCTTAAGGCAACAAACAGGGAAGATTGAAACTTGAACACAGAAGTAAACATGAAAGATTAGAATTTGAACACAGAAGTAAACATGTTGATTAAAGCGGTAAACAAGAAAGAGTGAAATCTAAACAGTAGTAAACATGTTGATTAAGGTGATAAACAAGAGAGATTAAGTTAAACACAGTAGTAGACATGCTAATTGAAATACAGAAAAGGCATGGATTTGACATAGGTAAAGTAACATATGAAAGAGAACATAGGTTCCAACTTCATAGTATAATAAATGACATTAAGAACAGAAACATACCAGTTGAAGGAAGCAAGTAGGAGATGAAAGGTATGCATGATTCAATAGTCTAGCCTTGGCTTTCAGCCAGCTAGATAAGCAATAAACACAAGTAGAAGTGAGATGAGAGCAAAGTGTGTGTGTGAGTTTGTTTTTGTGAACTATTGTTTGTGTCTTGAAGGATCAGAATGAGAGTGTATATATAGTACTTAAGGAGGTAAAACAAATAAGGTAAAAATAATTTAGAGTTCATAAATAAAGCAAGTAAACATAATCACTCAGTTAATTGGGGCTAATACCCATTAATTAGCACAAACAGATCCGGGAAGGTCACATTAGTACAAAGAGAATCCATTACCAGCCCTGTTTGGGACTTAAATAAGGTAACAAATCACTTATTGACCAAAAATTAACCAATTGGTTGGAATAAGTCAAGTAACACTAATTAAAGGTCACAAATAAGGAAAGTAAGTAAAAATCCCAAAGAATACCGATTTTAACGGGAAACATTGGTTGAAATCCCTAATAAAAATCAATCAGTACATTGGGTTGACAGAAATAAACAAATAATGGAGAAAAATTGAAGAAACATCAGTGCAACAAACAGAAACATCTAGGGTTTAGGCATATACACGAGAATCAGTCAAGATGGTAAAGAAACAATTAGTTTAAACACTGAAAAGTTAGAAAAACCCCTTTTGAAAATTACTTAGGGTGAACCCTAATTTAACAAAAAAGCAAATGGAATCGAAATAGACCAAAACAGGAGATCTTTAAGGGAATACACCAGATAATACTCGAACTGTTTCAAATCTACAAAGATCTTAACGGATTCGAGTAGTTGTAAAACTAGGGTTTTCAAAAATAGTAGAGATGAAAGAAACTCGGTCAAAAACTATGGATTCGAATTAAAAATAGGAGAAAACCAATACTCACATACGAGAAAGGCCATAGACAGGCCTATAGACAAGTTTTCGAGCAAGAACCAGGTAGAATCTCCTTGAGATTCTTTTAAGAATCCATGTACTTAATAATCAGAGGGTATAGAAGGTTGGTAAGGGCCGAAGAACACACATAAACTCCATTGATGGGAGTTTTTTTCGGTGACGGCGATTAGGGTTCAGGAGGGGTAGAGAGAGAATGGAGGGGTTAGGGGGAAACGATGACGGCGGTCAAAGAGGAATGAAGGGGTTAGGGTTTGGTTGTTGAATTAAAATGGTAAGAAGTGATGTGGACCGTTGATCTAAAAGATCAACAGCCACGATTGGAGAAGGGTTTGGGTCGGGTAAGGTATAAGATTGGGCCTGAGGTGAATTGGGCTGGTATTTAAGGGGTTTGGGTTGGTATAGAGGGTTAGGTCCGAAATTTAAAGGGATTAAAAAGTGCTATTTGTTAAATACCCAATTAATCAATTAAAATAATTTGTAAAACTAATTAACAGCTTATAAAAAATGATTTTCATGCATAAAATATTTTAAAACAATAACTCAATCTTTTAAAAATACAAAAAGCTATTTTCTAGTAAAATAATTTAATAATGCATATATGGGCTATAATTGCAAAGTTATTGCAATTATAACCAAAAAATGTAAATTAGGCTAGTTGTGAAACAATTAGGCTTAGTATAAATATAAATAGTAATATTAAGTCATAAAATTGTTATAAAATCATTTGTAATGCAATTAGTAATTATTTATATAATAAAATACTGGGATGAATTAATTAAAAATCCTTAAAAATGCAGAAATTATGGAAAAATATTAATTGGTACTACTGCATAGTTTTGGAGGTATATATGCATTTTGAAGATAATATAGGGAAAAATAGGGTATCAACAGCTGCCCCTCTTTACCCGGGAAGGATGAAAGAGTTATCGGGTAAAGATATGATGGCCAATTTTGATCGAGTGGGGTGATATGAGAGACTTAGGTGGCACTCTAGTTTCCGAGCTGCCTACATATCCCTGATTTTACAGGAATCAGGTTGTGCGTAGTTCTAGATTCGTCGGCTGAATATACCGATTAAGTTATCACAATGACGGACACAAGATTTTGGGATAGGTGAAAATGTTGCGGTCAAATTTGAGATTGTATGAAGGAACTTGAGCATGATTGCTCCTATTGGGGTAGAGGTGGCTCATCAGATCACCTGCAAGTAAAGAGACGTACTACAAGCATGTATCTTGTCATAAATTTAAATGTGATGCAAATTCCCTTCAAACCATGATAATTGTTTTTGGATGGTTGAGGATGACGTCCATAGACTATGATGTCCCGGGCCATGGATTGTGTGGTAAGTGATTCAGAGGCCATGAAATGATGTTCTCGGGCCATGAAAATGGTGCCTCCGAACCATGACGCCTTTGAATAATGATATGCAATATTAAGAGATCCTCAGGCCATGGCATGTTGTCTTCCGGCTATGAGGATGATGCCTTTAGACTATGACGCCTTCAGACAAGTTGGCAATATTTCAGCCCATGAGATGCAAAGAATATGATGCTAGGAGAAACAAGACAAGGCTTAGTCTTGTATAAAGTTGAGGGCAGATCTTGGCCCGAAAGAAGATAAAATGGATAGTGCGGGGGAGACAGTACTTAGTCTCGCACGAGGTTCGGGACAAGGCTTAGTCCCATGAAAATATTGAGACAGGGCTTAGTCTCATACAAATAAAAGGCAATGCTTAGCCTTGTGCAAATATGGAGACATAGCTTAGTCTCATGCAAAAATTTGGGACAGGGCTTAGTCCCATGCAAGTTGAAGGCAAAGCTTAGCCTTATGCAGATAGAGAGGCAGGGCTTAGCCTCGTGCGAGATTAAGACAAAGCTTAGTCTCATGCAAATAGAAGGCAGTGCTTAGCCTTATGCAGATAGAGAGGCAGGGCTTAGCCTCATGTGAGATTGAGACAGAGCTTAGTCTCATGCAAATAGAAGGCAGAGCTTAGCCTTATGCAGATAGAAAGGCATGGCTTAGCCTCATGCGAGATTGAGACAGGGCTTAATCTCATGCAAATATGGAGGCAGGGCTTAGCTTTATGCAGATATAGAGGCAGGGCTTAGCCTCATGCGAGATTGAGACAGAGTTTAGTCTCATGCAGATATGGAGGCAGGGCTTAGCATTATGCAAGATTGAGACAGGGCTTAGTCTCATGCAAATATGGAGGCAGGGTTTAGCCTCATGCAAGATTTGGGACAGGGCTTAGTCCCATGCAAATAGAACAAATAGCAGATGATAGTAGAGTATTTCTTAGCTAGAAGTGGATTCAGTATCATTGTTGTTATGAAGGTTGTGATTTCAAGGTGTGCATATTCCTTGTTCCTGCATTCAAAGAAAAATCATGAGTTCTGTAAAGGGGAGGTCGGTTCGTGCCTCCGTCGGCTTGCTTGACCTGCTTTGCTCGGTCTAAAGATCCTATTCAAATTCTTGGGGGTAGCATTTTCTAAACAGAGTTATTTCAAAAGCAAACATGCATAGTTTTCAAAGTCATAGTAAACATATATTTTTTATAAATCGGTTAGATGAACCAGTGACTGTGACACGATCCGAGACATTGCGTCTTCTCTTGCTGTAGAATTTTGAGGGTCCTCCTCAAAATTCTACCCTAGTTAGATGGACAAACATTCTGACTGCTGTATATGCTGTGATCGGCTGAACTTGCCTCGGAATTTTGAAGGTCTTCCTCAAAATTCTGCCCCAGCTTCTGATGGTGGGAAAAATAAAAGTTTTATTGAATTTTGACCAAACCCACAGGGTTGCCTACGTATCCCCTCTTAAATGGGAATCAGGTCGAGCGTATTTCAATTTACATCATATACGAAAATCATAGCAGTTACACATAATATCGCTTGACTGCATTTGAATTGATTGGTTTTGGCCAGACTTCCCCGTCCATTTCTACATGTATGAGGCCTCTTCCTGTCAATACTCTGTGAACCATGTAAGGACCTTTTCAGTTGGGAGAGAATTTCTCTTTGGCTTCATCCTGATGTGGAAAGATCTTTTTCAACACCAGTTGCCCCGGTGTGAATTGTCTCGGCTTGACTCTTTTGTTGAAGGCTCTGGACATCCTGTTCTGATAAAGTTGTTCTTGACATACCACATTCATCATTTTTCCGTCTATGAGGGATAGCTTCTCATAAGGGCTCCTTATCCATTCTACATCGCTAAGCTCAGCTTCTTGTATGATTCTCAAAGAAGGAATCTCTACTTTGGCGGGAATAACAACATCAGTACCTTAAACCAGCAAATAGGGCATTGCCCCAGTTGATGTGCGGACTGTGGCACGATATTCTAGTAAGGCGAATGGTAGTTTCTCGTGCCACAATTTTTGATTTTCTACCATTTTCATGATGTTCTTGTTGGCAGCTTTACGGCTCCATTCATTTGAGGTCGGTATTCTTTGGAATTCTTGTGCTTGATTTTGAAAGTCTCTCACATGGCTTTCATCAGATCACTATTGAGACTGGCAGAATTTTCAGTGATGATGGATTCTAGAACTCCAATCTGACAAACAATCCGGTCGCGGACAAAATCCGCAACGACTTTCTTAGTCACTGCTTTGCAAGATGCTTCTGTGACCCATTTGGTGAAGCAATCGATAGCTACCAAGATGAACTGATTCCCATTCGAGGCGGTGTGATCGATTGGACCAATGACATCCATTCTCCAAGCGGAGAATGGCCAAGGTGATCTTGTTGCACTAAGCTCATTTGGCGGCATTTTTATCGTATCTGCATGCACTTGACATTGGTAGGACTTTTGAGCATACCGGATGCAATCTATCTCCATGGTCATCCAAAAATAGCCAGCCCTAAGTATTTTCTTGGCCAAGGCAAAACCATTCATATGCGGGCCGCAGTTCCCGGCATGTATCTTCTCAAGCAGCATGGAAGCTTCCTTTGCGGCGACGCACCTTAATAGTCCTAAATCAGGACTTCTTCTATATAGGGTTCCTCCATTGTGGAAGAAATTGTTGGAAAGTCTTCGAAGCGTGCATTTCTGAGTATGGTTTGCATGCTTCGGGTATTCTCCTTTTGTCAGATACTCTTTGATGTCGTGGAACCAAGGCTTCCCGTCTCTTTCTTCTTCAACATGAGCACAATATGCTGGCTCACTATGGATCCTTACTTGGATAGGATCAATGAAGTTCTTGTCTGGATTTTGTATCATTGATGACAAAGTGGCCAATGCATCGGCGAACTCATTCTGAACCGTGGGAACATGCCAAAACTCTATCTTCATGAACCTTTTCTTCAATTCCTGCACATGGTGCAGATATGGCAATATCTCGGAATTCTTGGTGTCCCATTCCCCTTGTACATAGTGCACGAGCAAATCTGAATCACCGATTACCAACAGCTCCTAAATATTCATGTCAATAGCCATGTTGAGTCCTAGTATGCACACTTCATACTCCGCCATGTTTTTAGTGCAGGGAAATCTGAGTTTTGCAGATACCGGATAATGTTGGCCAGTTTTTGATACCAAGACAGCTCCAATGCCGACTCCTTGAAATTTCCCGCTCCGTCAAAGAACATTTTCCAACCGTCGTAGGACTCAGCAATGTCTTCTCCTACGAATAACACCTCCTCATCGGTAAAATACATTTTCAAGGGTTCGTATTCTCCTCCCACAGGGTTTTCAGCAAGATGATCTGCAGTGCATGTCCCTTGATTGCTTTCTGAGTTACATAAACGATGTCGAACTCGCTCAACAATATTTTCCACTTAGCAAGCTTGCTGGTGGACATAGGTTTCTGAAATATATACTTCAAGGGATCCATCCTTGATATGAGATATGTTGTATAGGCACAGAAGTAATGCCTTAGCTTCTGGGCTATCCAGGTCAGAGCGCAACAGGTACGTTCCAGCAGAGAGTATCGCGATTCATACGGAGTAAACTTCTTACTCGGGTAATAGATAGCCTGTTCTTTTCTTCTTATCTCGTCGTGCTGCCCCAGAACGTAGTCAAAAGCTCCATCTAGTACTGCAAGGTGGAGTAGAAATGGTCTACTTGGCTCTGGCGGGACCAAGACTAGTGGTGTTGATAGGTACTCCTTTATCTTTTCGAAAATCTTCGGTCCAACTGGTTGCAACATCATTATTTAACATTTTGAAAATTGGCTCATATATAACTGTGGATTGGGCTATGAATCAGCTGATATAGTTTAACCGTCCTAGGAAACTCATTACATCCTTCTTACTCTTTGGCGGTGGTAGCTCTTGGATGGCTTTGACTTTTGACGGATCTAATGCTATCCCTCGACGAATGACGATGAATCCCAGTAACTTTCCGGCAGGAATCCCGAATGCACACTTTGCTGGGTTTAACTTCAGGTTGTACTTTCGCAATCTGTCGAAGAATTTCCTCAGGTCCGTTATATGATCCGTGGCTTTCTTTGATTTAATGATGACATCGTCCATATACACCTCGATCTCCTTGTGTATCATGTCATGAAAGATAGTAGTCATGGCCCTCATGTAGGTGGCCCCAGCGTTCTTTAGGCCGAATGGAATCATCTTATAGCAGTACAGCCCCAGGGTGTAATGAAAGAGGTTTTCTCATCGTCCTCATCGTCCATCCAAATATAATGATACCCGGCGAAACAATCTACAAAGGACTGGAGTTCATGCTTGGCACAATTGTCGATTAAGATGTGTATGTTTGGAAGTGGGAAATGATCCTTTGGCTGGCTCTGTTGAGATCCCGATAATCAACACAGAATCTGACCTTCCCATCCTTCTTCAGAACTGGAAGGATGTTGGCTAACCAGGTTAGGTATTCAACCACCCTGAGGACCTTGGCCTTGATTTTCTTGGTAACCTCCTCCTTGATTTTCAGACTCATATCAGGTTTGAATTTCCTGAGTTTCTACTTTACCGGTAGACACATTGGGTTTCTAGGCAACTTGTGAGCTATAATAGATGTAATTAACCAGGTCATATAATCGTATGACCATGCAAAGATGTCCTCATACTCTTTCAAGAACTGTGTGTACTCTTCTTTTTCTGACGGCGACAAGTGAATGTTGATGCGGGTTTCCTTGACAGTCTCGGAATCTCCCAAGTTGATTATTTCAGTCTCGTCCAGGTTGGACCTAGGCTTGTTCTCAAAGTCCTCTACTTCTCTGACGATTTTCTCAGGTATTACATCCTCTTTTTCTAAATCACTATCCTTTTGTTGCGTTGTCTTATTACATGTCACATTTGTCGGTTCATCGAGATAAGAAATAGTAATGTTGTATAGATAAAGATATGAGAGAAAATGGTAATGGTAAACATTAATTCATTGAAAGTATCAAATAATGCGATTTTCAATAATTAAACTAGTGTTTTGGAATATTGGAAATATTATTTAAAACAAAAATGCAAAAGGGGAAATCATCATTTAGAAAATAAAATAATGTTGTTCAGCCTTGCTACCCTGGGACGTGTCGGGCCCTGGATGGTCTGACAGTCCAATTCTTGAGGAATGATCCTCTCTCCACAGCTCAGATGGTGGGGCCTTCCTCTTCCTCCTCCTCAAAAATTACACAGCAATCCATGTCATCATCTTCCAGGAACAGGTTCCTCAAGGCAGACAATGCTTCTTCCTCCTTTGATCCCCATATGATACCGGTCTGCTGGAATGTCTTACACAGGTGCGGCATAGGCTGCTCAAGTGGATAGTACGGGCCACGCCATGGTGGTGACCATTCTTGATACTCTTGCCAGGTGTATTGATATCCCAGTCCAAAAGTGGTACCATGGAGCTTTAGTTGTATTGGCTTGGAGATGCCTTGAAGATTTTTACCAAGACCCTTGCCAGGATCATACCCCCTCTAGTTCATCATGCTTGTTATCTTGCTATCCCACCACTTATCTTTGTCGATCGCATTGACCATCTCGATATGATGATAAGTCTCTCCACCAAGCTTTCTTCTATTTCAACCACCGGGATGGTTTGACGGGTGTAAATGGGGTTTCTCCCGTCTCCATGGATAATTACTTCGTGGTGGTTCCACTTGAACTTCACTGCTTGATGCAAAGTTGACGCTACAGCCCCAGCGGTATGTATCCAAGGTCATCCCAATAATAGATTGTATGGCGCAGATATGTCCAGCACATGGAACTCGACATCAAACCATGTAGGCCCCATCTGTAGACAAAGATTGATCTCTCCAATGGTATCTCTCTGAGACCCGTCAAATGCCTTCACATTCATAGTCCCTTCTCATATTTCATACAAGACTTTGCCTAACCTCTTCAGTGTTGTCAATGGGAAAACATTGAGACTGGATCCCCCATCAATCAGAACTCTGGCAATAAAATTGTCCTCACATTGCACGGTAATGTACAGCGCCCTATTATGATTCAAACCCTCGGGTGGCAGCTTGTCCTCGTGGAATTTGTGACTTTCCAGCACCTGTCCCACCATATTGGCCATTTCTTTGCCCGTGATGTTGTTAGGTACATATGCCTCACTCAACACCTTTAAGAGAACATTCATGTGTGCTTCTGAATTCTATAGCAGCGACAAGATAGATATCTGAACTGCATTCCCTTGTTCTCCAAGTGGGCGCCTGATTGCAAAAACTTTAACTGTATTCCCTTGTTCTCCAGGTGGGCGCCTAATTGCCAAAACTTTAACTGTATTCCCTTGTTCTCTAGGTGGGCGCCTGATTACCAAAACTTGAATTGTATTCCCTTGTTCTCTAAGTGGGAGCCTGATTGCAAAAACTCGAACTGTATTCCCTTAATCTCCAGGTGGGCGCTGATTGCCAAAACTTTAACTGTATTCCCTTGTTCTCTAGGTGGGCGCCTGATTACCAAAACTTGTATTGTATTCCCTTGTTCTCCAGGTGGGCGCCTGATTTCCAAAACTTGAAGTGTATTCCCTTGTTCTCTAGGTGGGCGCTTGATTGCCAAAACTTTAATTGTATTCCCTTGTTCTCCAGGTGGGTGACTGATTGCCAAAAACTTGAAATTGTATTCCCTTGTTCTCCAGGTGGGCGCCTGATTGCCAAAAACTTGAACTGTATTCCCTTATTCTCCAGGTGGGCGCCTGATTGCCAATACTTTAAATGTATTCCCTTGTTCTCCAGGTGGGCGCCTGATTGCCGAAAACTTGATTTGTACTTCCTTGCTCTCCAGGTGGGCGCTTGATTGCCAAAACTTGAAATTGTATTCCCTTGTTCTCTAGTTGGGCCCTCATTGCCAAAAACTTGAACTATATTCCCTTGTTCTCCAGGTGGGCGCCTGATTGCCAAAACTTGAACTGTATTCCCTATTCTCCAGGTGTGCGCCTGATTGCCAAAACTTGAACTGTATTCCCTATTCTCCAGGTGTGCGCCTGATTGCCAAAACTTGAACTGTATTCCCTATTCTCCAGGTGTGCGCCTGATTGCCAAAACTTGAACTGTATTCCCTATTCTCCAGGTGTGCGCCTGATTGCCAAAACTTGAACTGTATTCCCTATTCTCCAGGTGTGCGCCTGATTGCCAAAACTTGAACTGTATTCCCTATTCTCCAGGTGTGCGCCTGATTGCCAAAACTTGAACTGTATTCCCTATTCTCCAGGTGTGCGCCTGATTGCCAAAACTTTAATTGTATTCCCTTGTTCTCCAGGTGGGCGCCTGATTTCCACAACTTGAAACGGTATTCCCTTGTTCTCCAGGTGGGTGCCTGATTACAACAAACAGACAAACAAAGAAACTTTTCTGCCCCAGTTTGGTGTCTGGGATCACTATGAATGTTAATCGAATCATGTTACCCAAAATCTCTAAGAATTTAAACTAAATCCCATTATCCAGGAGGGTCCTGAAAATTTCAAATTGAATCTCATCTTAAGAATGAAAACTTTAAAGCCAACTATATTTCCTCAAAGTAGAGCTTATGCTAGATTTTTTTACTCATGGATGTTTTGAATTTTAACTAAGTCCCATCAGGAGGGTCCTGAGAACTTCAAATTAAATTCCATTATCCAAGCGGGTCCTGAGAATTTAAAACCTAAATCTTTGAAAATTTGAAATTAAAATCCCATTATCCAGGAGGGTCCTCAGAACTTAAAACCTAAATCCCATTTTCCAGGAGGGTCCTGAGAACTTAATACCTAAACCCCATTATTCATGAGGGTCCTGAAAACTGAAGATGAACTTATCTGAGCCCTGCTCTATTTCTGGAAGATCTCCGCTGAAAGAAGAAAATTCCTTACCCCTGAACCATGCTTTCCTTATGGAGGAACCCTACAGATCGAACAAATTTTCTTGCCCCGGTCTCAAACAAATGAAATCTTGTTAGTTTGAAAACTTGGTGGTTAGCTCGTGGAATTATTGTTGAAGGTGTCTTCTTCTTTCACTATCATGCTTCGTTCTGATTAAACTAAAAACTGACCCTATTCTCCAGGCGGGACCCCTGAACTCAAGAAAATATAGAGATTAAAACTTAAGGAAACTAACAATTGACCCTATTCTCCAGGCAGGACTCCTGAACTTAAGAAAACTAAAGACTAACAACTGGAGGAAACTAAAACTAACTCTATTCTCCAGGTGGGACTCCTGAACTCAAGAAAAACTAGAGATTAAAACTTAAGGAAACTAACAATTGGCCCTATTTTCCAGGAGGGACCCCTGAACTTAAGGAAAACTAAAGGTTCTTCCCAACTAGTGCGATGTCTAGGAGGTATGGTTCTTCTCAACTAGAGAAACTTATCGAGAGGTGATGATATTCTCAACTAGGGGATGCCTAGGAGGTAAAAAATATATTCTCAAACAGCCTTTGTGCTGACAAAATTGGGCATGACTCCTGAAAGATTCAAGCTCCCAAGCTTTGATTTGGACACAGTCTTCGTCCCTGTTTCATACAAAGAAATCTTGTGAGTTTAAAATGTGGTGGTTGGTTTGTGGCCTTGACATTGAGGGCGATTACTCCTGCACTTGCCATGATTAACCTTGGTTTTGACTCGGAATACCTTGCTTGTTATTGGTTAACCACTTTCTCTGTCAGCCCTTACAAATGAAAACACCACTGATCCATTCAATCCCAATACCGTATGCCTAATGTATTTCTCATGAATCGACATTTATCGAAACTTTGCATTTCACATGAATCCCAAAGCACGTCGATTGTTATCAAATCAATGCGCATATTGTTCTTTCCTGACTTGTGCCGCTTTGATGTGCTAGCCAGATTCTGTTATGTGCAATTGGAAAGCTGGTAGCAAATTTTGAAGTCATTTCTCACTTTTTCTGACCAAACTGACTCAGAAAGAGGACTTGAAAAAAACAAGAGGAACAGAGTTAGGGACAATGGAAAGACATGATATCTAACAAGAAAACTACAAAGTAAAAACCTATTACATGTGGTACCAACTCTAATGACCATGACATGCATTTTTGGATTATTGGCCTAATCTATCAAGAAAGTCTAATGTTCAAATCTTGTTATACCTCTAAGCTGTGAAACTGGGCTTCAATGCCCTGATTATCCTGTCTGATTCACGATCCTTATTCAACTTATAGTGCCCAAACAGTTTTCACCATCAAGCCTCTCTCATTTTCTCTTTCTCTCAACTCACCGCCGCCTTATGGTGCCTGTGAAGGTTTTCACCGATAAGACTCTCATTTTTTTTTCTTCTTATTCCTCTGATTCTGCAGATGATAAGGCATTAACCATAGTAAAAACATCATGTGTTCCTGGCATGTCTAACTTGGCACTCTCAAAGACTATCTGGGAGGTCTTTTTGGACTGTAATGTGGCTTTTGGACATGGTTTGAAAGAAAGGATATCATAAAGGCTCAAAATAACTATGATGACGGGGTTAATTTATTTACAACTTTTGGAATCTGTTCTAAAACTTTGCCCTAGTGTCTAAAACAAGAGTATTTGATTGATTATTCTTAGATGGAACTTCTAAGAAGAACTGCCCCACTCAGATTTTGTGGGATTATGAAATATTTTATTTGGTGCGACCGAACCATAAGGCTGCCTACGTATCTTGTGGTGACAAGAATTAGGTCGAACGTAGTTCAACAGACTACTCTTTGTTGGTGCTAGTTTCTTTTCTTCTTTTTTCTGTTGTTTTTTTTTCTTTTTTCTTTTCTTTTTTCTTTTCTTTTTTTCTTCTTTTTCTCTCTCTCTTTGCTTTTCTTTTTGAAAATTTCTTCTGGAGTAAAGTTTCTAAAATAAACCTTATGGGGCATGATCTTTTCTTCTTTTTTTTATGACTCTAACTTGATTCCAAAAGAGGGGGGTCAAGAAAATTAGCATAGGCTCAAAAAGGGGTACCGAATGGTATAAAGTGTTTGGGTAGCTGAAAGAGGGCCTCCCAATCCCTGGAAACGCCAAGTACAACACTTGCAACCTGAGGATGAAAAAGTAAGATCATGCACACCATTTATTTTGCAACTTTGGCATTGATATCACTCATATGCCTTTCACTTTTCTTTAGTGCCTTGTCAAGTACAAAACTCGCTTTGTGTGATATTTTCTTCATAATGGATATGCTCCGTCAATTGGGAGAAAACTCTCTTGGCTTTATCTTGTAACTTGAGATACACTTGAACTCAAAGTTGCTTGCTTCAAATTGTCTAGGACGCACTCTCTTTTAACAATTTATTTTCGTCCTCTTAACTCCCCAAACTATCTGGCCAAGTTTCACGCAATTCAGGCTTCAAATGATCTCAAAATGTCCAAAGTTTTACCTATTTCCTTCAAATATTCATCTTCAAAATTTGTTTCACTTCTTCATGATTAAACTAACTTTTAAGACCAAGCCGATAATTACGCGTGCATGTCATGTCACTAGAGTCAGCATGAAAATATTTATAACAAGAAAAAGAGAACTAAAAAATATGGACAAGAAATGATAGAAAACATGAGATTATATTAAACTGATAGTGAAAAGGTGTGAACGACAAAACAAGCAAGAAAAACTTGGGTTACAACCCTGGAAACCTAGACAACACAAACAGATTACTACGACTAAACAAACTATGCAAAATAAAAGGGTAGAAGGGTTTGAGTCACAAGACAATATCCGGATTACAACCCTGAAATAACCCAGACAACATAAATGACAACAAAATAAACCACCAAAAACGCCTTTGGCTAGCCAAGAAAGGAGCGTCTTTCCAATCACCAAGCTCGACATCTTAGCCACTGAGTTCCACATCAAAATTGCTAGGACCTTCACCAACTTCAATCACATTTTATTCACCAAGTGGCTCATTGATTCCTTTGACTAACCTTTCATCATTGCAAATCATCCCAACAATTTGTACATTGTCGTGTGCCTGTAGAGGATTATGTGTTTCACTTGGGGTATTACTTCCTTGGACCATAATTATCCCTTCTTGAATCATTCTTTCTATTTCCCTTTTCAAAGCACGACAATCTTCAATGCTATGCCCTTGGATATTAGAGTGGTACATGCACCGTTTAGTAGGATCAAAACCTCTTGCGTATGGATCCGGAGTATAGTCAAGGAGCGGCTCAATCAGGCCAGAATGTTTCAACTTTTCAAACAAGCTTGTGTAGGATTCTCTAATTGGCGTGAAACTATTTCTTTGATGCTGCCTTCTCATTTTGTACTCCAGCCTGGGTTGGAACCTCTTTCGGGTAGGTGGTTGACATGCTTGAAGAGGCGGGGAAGACTGTTGTGGAGGTGGTGCAGGCCATTGCAGGTCCTTTAGATGTGGATCATATGGCAGTGCATTGTTGATAAAATACCGAGAAGGTAAGGTATAACTTTGGGGATAGCATTGAGGAGGATCAAATGGAGTACGGGGATATTCATGTGATCAATGTTGAGACTGAACGTGTTTAGCAGGAACGCCCACTGAATCTTGTCGTTGGCGGGGCTCAACAACAACGAGAGGGCGATTTTTGGGAAAGGTAGTTGGAGAGCGAATGATTGAGCTATTAGGGAGGTTAGGAAAGCTATGGTAAGCAGGAAAATCTGGAGAATATGGTGGATCAGTTGACACAATGACCGGAGCTTGGGTAAGGGTAGCATCTAGAAAGCTAGGAGACGGCGGGGGTGGTGCCTTCCCAATCATCCAAGCCTGGTACATGTCTGTAATGTGTTGTCTTAATAGCCTAACCTCTTCAACCAACCCAGTTTCTTGCTCAACCAATTGCTTTTGGACATCAGTATCAACCAAATCATTTTTGTTGACATCTGCCATTGCCTTTCAGACCTTATGTTGCAGGGAAGAGTTACCAATTTAGGAACCACAAACCAACCACCTCCTGCTATGACGAAAATGACACAGAGGAACAAAATGAGGTCATCCCGTTAGCGTTGGGGCATTCAATAACAAATAGTATCATAACAATGCACCTAGCCACAATTATCGGTTCTAGAATGACTTCGAGGGTACGAAGGTCATCTTGGCATCATCTCAATTTTACTCATTCCAATCTTCTCTTTTATTTCTTTTTGTAGAACTTCTCGGCTTTGCCCATTTTCCTTCCTTTCTTTCTTTTACTTATCACTACTTTTTCTTCTCACCCTTCGCGTCCCATAAATTCTTTTTTTTTCAATTTTTGTTTTAAATTTTTTTAAGAAATGATTTGATCGAACCCTATGTAGGTTTCCTACGTATCATGTTTCACATTAATCAGACCAAGCGTAGTTCCGAAAAAAAATACTGGACAAAATAAACTAAAAATAAAAATCTTTTTGAATGTTCCATTTATAACTCTTTTTTTGGTTTTCCAAATACAAAACATGCAATACTATAACAAAAGACTCGACAATCTTAACTAGACTGACATACTCGATACTATGCGGACATTTTGGATAAGGCTTGTCTTAAAGGGTTATTATGCGGACAACATACTAACCCGGCTAGGTTTGACCATGATGCATGCACAGTTATAATCAGAGTAAAGGTTTCTATGGAAGTCTACACTGGTACCCTCAAATGGACAATTTGAGGGGGAAAGGCACGAAATCATCGATTGCACCGCTGATCGACTAGGTTTACCGCAAATACGTCTTTCCAAATTAAGGGGTAATATATAGGAAGAGCGCAACCACTCATCAAGCGTAGCTATAGGAATGATTACGTGCGAGTGGAATATGATGTTGAGCATGATTTATGCAGCAGTAAACAGCATGTTGTCACGTATTTGCACGTTAGAAAAGCATTAAATACAATATTTATAATTGAAAGACATTAAGAAAGAAAACAAAGAGATATGTTAGTTTCGTAGTGAAGGAAATCATAAAATCTTGAAAGATAAACAATTAGGTTCACGTAAAGGGAAAGGGAGAGGGTGCACATGTATCAACAAAATAAAGCATGCTTAGACTAATTCACAAAGAAAATTTATTATGGTAAAAACCTAAAATCCCCAGCAGAGTCTCCATGTTGTCGCGCCCCTTTTTTCTCTCGCGGAGTTCGGGTTTCGACATGCTTTGGGACAACTCATTTCCTTTCGGGAAAGGGGTACGGAAATTGAAGAGTTGCCACCTAATGGATTTAAGGTGCATTAGGGCACCTAATGCAAATAACTCATGAAAACCGGTTTGCATTACCAGAGATTGGGTAAGGGCTTGAAATTACCTTGAGGGGAAGGTGTTAGGCACCCCTCAAGGTCCACAACAGTAGGTCCCGGCCAAATTCATTTTGCGAATTAGTCATTAAGCAAGTAAAGTAGTTTAAACACATAGGGATTATTAAAACAAGAATAAAGGAGGTCCTAGGTTTATTAGCCTATAGGATCACATCTGTGCAATACTCGGTAAATCTTCCTCAACTAGAGGTATTACACGTAGCATTAGCGCACAGGACATCATATCCTTTACTACCCAATTACCCACCCCTTTACTGGTTATATAAGCGATTCTAATTAAACGTACTCTATGCGTGCATTACACGTCCCATACTTACGGTCCTGGAGGTGTTTAGGACTTCTAGTTAAGGTGGGTCTAGAATCTCCTTAAATGTGCTTAAAAGGAGAAAATCTAAGCGACAAGCAAAAATAAATAAGACTTTTCAAATAAAGGAACAATTAAAGGCTCACTTTTACCTCCACAAATAAGCAGTCAATTGCACGTCTCAAACAACAGTATTTCAGACACTTTAAGAGTCCTAAGAAGGATATCTAGGTGAGCATGAAAAAATAGAATATATGCAGCATTGTACTAAAGCGGGGCAGTGGAGACCTAATCAGTTTGCCTATTGATTTTAGGACTTTCTGAATCTGGGCAATTCACCAATAATTAAACAAAGCACAGTTTTATAATTTGCAAGATTTTAATCATCCTACAGACTTTCTGTTACGCCCCGCAGTATTATGGTGATGTCACGCTTCACAGTAATAAGTTACGACGATGTTGCACCCTGTAGTATTGTACGTTGAATTTGGCGTAAGGTAATTGACAATCAGTCCAAGGAAAAGATTGTTTGGAAATTATAAGGATTATGCTATTTCAAACAAGTGATAAGTAAATTCGTGAATGTGAGAGGGGGAGCAAGTCAAAGAAAACAAATTTTCGTCCAAGTTTGGCATGTTGGGATAAAATACGGTACGAGATAAAATACTCGGTATTTATAGACTAATGCCATACAAGGTACCCCACGACCACGATAATAGGATACGTAAAGTGTATTAAAGGAGAGTAGTATTTTAAGTAAGTTGGGATAGTTTTAATTATTCGAGTAATTGGTTAATTACCGAGTACCGTAACATTACCTAATTAATTGAGAATACATTGGATAAGTATTTAACAAGTACGAAATGACATCCCCTCCTTTAATTTCAAATGACTCATAAGTCATTACTAACAGGTGGCATGATATGGGAATATGAGTCATCTTAGACATTCTTTTAATATCCTTACAATTCAATTACAATCCAAAATAACAAACGTTATTCAGAACTTTACAATTCAATCATACATACAAACCTTACGATCCAAGAAACGCAAGACTTCATCAATTCAAATAAAAGTGAGGTTTTGCAATTATAATAGCGTACGGTGTAATTTTTGTCAAGAATATCATACAGATTTTTCTTACTCCGATATTGTCATTACGTGTTGTCGTAATTAACGTATGTTAAAGGGATTGCCAAGAGAATCGACTCAGG